>PVJA010002990.1:0-99800 GCA_004027025.1 Myocastor coypus | reverse complement strand
TCGAACTCACATCGATCCTCCTGCCTCAGCCTCCCAAGTGCTGGGATTACAGGCGTGCACCACCTCTTTCTTTTTTAATGTGTTTGGTACAGGGTCTCACTGTGCAGGCCAGACTCATAGTGATCCTCCTGTTTTCAGCTTCCCCAGTTCTAGGAT
Source organism: Myocastor coypus (assembly GCA_004027025.1). NCBI lineage: Eukaryota > Metazoa > Chordata > Mammalia > Rodentia > Myocastoridae > Myocastor > Myocastor coypus. Next base: position 99,644 of record PVJA010002990.1, on the reverse strand, counting down.
GATAGGGGTGAGCCATCACACCCTGCCTTAGTGGCCAGATCAGCGCACCAGGTGGGGGGCTGGCACAGCACGGGGTGCCTCTCATTCTAAACCAAATCAGGGGCCCTGCCTGTGGCAGTGCTCACACACAGCCTGCTGCCATCTCCCGCGATGACGTGTCTGCCCTCTCCCCAACGCTGGCACCCCAGCAGTCTTGCCCAGCTGCCGACTCAGGCACAGCAGTGGTCTCCACTCCATTCAGTAAGCACTTTTAGTTTTCTACCAGCTCACACACATCAGCAAGGATGCTGTGATATTTTCCTTTTGAAATAAAAATCGAAGAACAGGAAGGCCTTCTCTCAATCTCACACTTCCCTCCTCTCCCTGTTTAGCTCCTGTTATTTATTCTTTGGCTTCTATTCACATTAGAAATACAGATGCTCCTTAGCTTATTCTGGGGTGCATCTCACAAGTGGGTTGAAAATATTCTAAATTGAAACTTCACTTAACATCCTTAACCTACTGCACAGCACAGCATAGCAGCACAGGGCACCGTGGCAGGCACTGATCACCATCACGATCACATGGCGCCATGGGCCTCACAGTCCAACCCCCTGCCCATCATCTGGACAGCACCTACTGCGTGTCACTGGTTCATCAGAAAACCAGTATTTGAGAGCTTCAGGTGCAGCTCTTGGTAGAGAGTTCACTTTGTACGAATGATTCCCCAAACTCACTTCCTAGCATCACAAAACTGAGGAGATAGGTGGGGGAGGAGGAGGAAAGAAGGATAAAGATCAGTTCTTAAAATAAAGTATAGGGCCAGGGAGACAGATCAGTGGCATAGCCACCCGCCTGGCAAGCGCAAAGTCCTAAGTTCAATGCCTGGGTCGGCCACACTAAAATAAATAAAAGAAAAACAAACAATAAAACTAAAATTCAAAGTATACTTTCTACTGAAGGAGTATTAGTTTCAAACTATCATAAAGTTGAAACAGATGTCAGTGAGTCAAAGCCAGACCTGAGTCCAGCCAGCGTAGCTCAGAGACAGTCTGCCAAGGGGCGCTCATGCCCCTTGCATACTGTTCATTCTTGAGCCCCTGCCATTCAGGTTCATGCCATCATTTTATTGAAACTTCTCTGGAGCTTAGCAACCTCTGTGTTGCTGGATTCAGTGGTCAGGACTTGGTCATCATCCAGCTTGCTTCTCGGCATCATTTGGTCATTTCATAATTTTCTGTTTTGTGGGTCAATTTTCCTTCCTTGGACTCTAACATTAACTGCGCCTGGTTTTCCTCTCACCTTATGGCCTAGCCCTTCCCAGCATTGTCAGCTGGATTCTTTCTTCCCACCTGGGTGGCAGCATTCGAGCCTCTTCTCTGTCGATGATGTTCGGGTCCTCTAGTTGGTCTTGTCATTTCCGTGGCCTGCTGTAATACTGTCTTGCTGCCAATAACCCCAAATCCATCTCTTGACTTCCTTTATGAACTCTATACATCCAACTCCCCACATGATATCTCCACTTGGATATCTAGCAAGAAGCTGCAGAATGCTTTGAAACATACAAAGAAGATGTTTTGCTTCTCTGGCAATCCAAATGTGGCCTCTGCAATGCCTCACGTGGCTTTGTGGTCACATCACTGCTGCTCCAGCATGGCTCCACCATGCTGCAGTGGGTGTCCACCAGCAGGACTCCTGTGCTCCTCCTCGGGGAACTGCAGGGATAGGCATGGGCTTGAAGGAGAGCAACCTGAGACAGTCAGGCTTTTCCAAAACGTTTGTACATTCCCAACAGTATTTACAATTTCTTATATTTAACAAGACTGTCACTACTATGAGTCATTTTAATTTTTGTCATTCTGCTGTATGTGTGTGGCATTCTTACATCATAGTTTTTCTTGATATTTTATTGACAACTGGTGAAATTAAACACCTTTTCATTACTAGCCAAGCAATCAAGACAGTGGTTATGACTGACAAAGCACAGAAGATAAAACATCAAGGGCTGGCAAGATAGCTCAGCAGTCTAAAGTACCTGCTTAGGCAAGCTTAGGCAACCACAGGGACCACGGTTTGATCCCCAGCACCACGTGCTGCACCAGCCCCACCCCCAGGACAGGCTGAGCCGAGCATAACATAAAGTTTAAAACAAAAGTAAATACATAAAGATTAAAGAAAAGAAGATAAAACACCAGAAAAGGATGCACAAAATGTGGGGATTCTGCATATCAGCCACATAGTAGCTGTTCCTCTGTGAGTAGTTACTTGAGCGTTCACTCAGCGATAAGACATCGGGCTGCACCACTTCTTTTTATATACTTGCATATATTGTGTTACTTCCCAGTAAAACAACTAAACAGAAGGTGGTAACGCAGACTGGTACAACCATTATGGAAATCAGTAGGGAATCCATATGGAAATTCCTCAAAAAGCTAGGATGGTAGGTGCCTCCCAAGCCAACTGCTCCCCTCCTAGGTATGGTTCTAGAACTGAAATAATCATGCCACAGTGATATACACATTTATAGCAGCACCACTTGGCATAGCTAAATCCTGGCAGCAACCCAAATGCCCACCAACTGAGGAACAGCTAAAAAAGATGGGGTATTTTTACACTGTAGAGTATTACTCAGCCATAAAAAAGTTAAATTTGAGGCTTTTTTAGATAAACGGATGCAGCTGGAGCCTGTATTGGTAAGTGAAATAAACCAGCTCCACATGTTCAACTATCATATTATCTTGCTAGTATGAAAACCCGAAAGAGTAATTAAAATCTAAAAGGTACAATAGATACTGGGAAAGGAAAAAAAAATTGTTCATTGGGAAAGAAAAAGTGGGAGAAGGAAAAGGACAAAGAAGGGGAAAATGTATATTTAGGTTTATATGCAGAATAGCTTGGATAGTTGTACTATAAATTTCTGCTGGTCTTTTGAAAGGAGCAGTTAATGCTTTTTTTTTTTTTCCTTGTGCTGGGGAGATAGCTTTGCAGTCTGAGTGCCTGCCTGGTAAGCGCAAGGAGGTACCTCGTGCTGCACTGGCCCCGCCCTTGGGTGCCCTGAGCTGGCCACCAAAACTGCATGTGGTGGCTCAGGCCTGTAATCCCAGTGTTAGGGAGACTCAAAACAGGGGGATGGCTATGAGTCTGAGCTACGGCCTCAGCAGTCCATTGTTTGATGTAATTCCTAAATCATGTTGATTTAAAAAAAAATGCATCAGTTAAAACTTCACATTTCAGGTTTGATTACTGTGGGACAAACGGTCTTATAAATCTTCACTGTGCTACTAATGAGGACCCTGTACCAAGTACATGAAAAACAAACGAAACAAAGCCAAAAAAAAAAAAAAAAATCCACAGAACAATGAAGAAAACTACAATAAAAAATGAGGGTTGCTCCTCCCTTTCCTTTCTGATGTTGAATCTCTGGGAAACCAAATTGACAATTTATTGACAGCTGAGTACCAAGTAAAGTCATGTGTCAGAAATCAGCACGAAATGTGTCGCACACGTTGCCCGCACCTTTTTGCAGCCTTTAAACTGCCATCTCTGTAGCTACTTTCTTTCAAACGATATTGCCATTTGAGTGGTATCAATCAGACAGGGTTGCCCTTTGATGTGAAAACCCTCGGAGTTAACCCACATGAATAAATTTTGATTACTTCTGTATTCTGCAAAGAAAATGTGTTTTTTCTTAGCTGATGGTTTTAAGGTATGAGGGAGCATTTAATGAAAAAAGTAATATTGATCGCTCATCTGTAGGGATTTTGCTAACAGAAGCACCCCAGTGCAGCTCCTTATTAGCTACCACCTGGACCATCCATTGTTTTACGTAGTTCCTCCTGATTCTAAGCAACTCTCATGGCCCACTTTGTTTTGTTGATTTTTTTTTTTTTAAAGGCATCAGTTAAAGTTTCACATTTCAGGTTTGATCATTGTGGGACAAATGGGCTTATAAATCTTCACTCTGCTACTAGTAACTAGGGAAAAGTCGCTTTCTTCAGTAAGCATCCCCTGCCTCTCAGTAATAGGGTGCCTTCCATCACCCAGAGGTTTTTTTTTTTCCTTTTAATTGAGTGTTTGTTGAAGCATGACTCTGAGATAGCAGGCCTCTTCAGGAATAGAAATTGCAGCCCAAAGTGCCTGTTACTTACGTGAGGCACAGGCCACGACCAGCCAGACCTCACATAGCCTGGACACGGGGCCTGTGGAGCTGGGCTACTGTGCCAGTGAGTAACGTTGCCCAAAATGAGTGTGTGTGCAGGGACATCAAAGGAACCTGGCTCTAGATGTCTGCCCACACACGCCTTCAAAGCTAAGGGATTTTAAAATGATAACAATGGTGGACTGTCTTTGTTCCCTAGGTTTAAAAATAAACCCTCCCTGAAAATTCAAATTTCTTGCATACCAGAACAACACATCCATGTTGTTTTACCTATTTTTCTCCTCTAATAGTCAGCAGTCTGCTTTAAAAGGATTAAGTGTGATTTTCTCAGTTCTTTAAACCAGGTTATTTGTTTGGTTAGTGTCTTAGGAACAGCTCATGGGAAGGTTTTTCCTCAGTCTCAGCCTTCCCAGACCAGAGTTCATGGGTCCCACCTTTCCTAACCCGGAGTTCGCCTTACATATCAATATGGATGAGGTTCTAGTTTGAACTGTTCATTCTTCCAGGAATGACAGATGTCGGATTAAACTGCAAAACTTCCCGACTTGACATTCACCGCATCCACCTTCAATCAATAAACGTGTTCTGGTGCTTCTCAGCAGGAAGACAGTCTTCATTACAGCCCTCCTCGCAATCCGGGGAGCTGCTCCTCCCAGCCCCTCAGAGCCTACGATGCTTTGTGCATGCCCCCTCTCACCCCTGACGTGAAGCACTACAGTGTCTGCAAATGTGATTTAGCTGAATTCTGGCAGAAACATTGGTGGTACATCGGGGTGGTCCTCTGTCCTGAGCTGAACCTTGCCGTGCTACAGAAATAGGTTATTATGATGCCTAGGAGGAGTGCCAGCCTCTCTCTGGACTAGGAAAAATTATAGCAACCTCTCTGTGGGGATCCAACACATGGTGGGCCCTCTACCTTGAGGCAAAATGGCACCATCTCTGCAAATATCTACCCTTCCAGTCTCCATCCCAACCGAACCAGAACCGTTCTGATCTTCGGTCTCGCTGTCTTTCTTCACCAACACCCCCTCTCTGTTACCCAGCTCCTGTTGCCATGCAAAGGCAGGAGCAGCAGCTGTTGCAGCTAGTAAGGCCCTCTCCGTTCCTTATATTGTAGGCAAATTACCCACCCCAGGGCAGTTGTAGCACTCAAACCCAAAACCCCTGCAGTGGATCATAGATTAATCACAAACTCTAGAAGCCACTCCCCAACTGCATTAGGCTTTGGGGCGGGGCACCTAGGCACAAACAATTACTTAGTGGCAGACACCAACTCCAAGCTGAAGTGGAAAGGAAAGTACCACAGGGCATAACAAGAAAACAAATTTCAGGCAGCAGAGCCAAGAAGCCCTCGTCCCAACCTCTCATCGCCACTGATCCAGGGCATCACTCTATCTCCTTTCAGGACTCAGCTTCCTCTCCCTGCCTGTTCCCATAATTCTGAGTTGGAATACTTGGAAAAAATATTAGTCTTAGTACTAGACACCTTACTCACTTCCACGTCCCATAGGAGAAAGTATACACAGAAAGGTGATGCAGTTGTGTCTGCTTGGCCCAAGTGCTCGGCTTCAGCCCCGTCAGCCATGGGTGAGGAGGTCCTCTGTACACAGAACTAGTTACAGATCTTTCCTCAACTTCGGGAAGGAGCCTATGCAGCTCCTCACAGATGCGTTAGGCTGAGCACCCAAACTCAGGTTAGGACAAGCTCAGTGTTCCGGGGACCTAGAGCAAGGCAGAGGGCAGTGGGGATGAAGTCTGGTTCTTTGCTAATGCCCCCAGACATGGCTCCCCTAGACATGGCTCCCCTAGACATGGCTCCTCCAGGCATGTCCCCTCTAGATATGGCTCCCCTACACATGGCCTCTCCAGGCATAGCCCTCCTAAAAATGGCTTCCCTAGATATGCTGCCCCTAGACATGGCTCCCCTAGACATGGGCACCCCCTAGACATGCCTCTCCTAAACATAGCCCCCATAGATAAGGCTACCCCTAGACGCGGCCCCTCCAGCCATGGCCCTTTAGACATGGCCCCCCTAGACATGACCCTTCTAGGCATGGCCCCCTAACGTGGCTCTCCTAAACAAGGCCCCCATAGATAAGGTTTCCCCTAGACATGGGCCCTCTAGGCATGGCCCTCCTAGAAGTGGCTCTCCTGGTTAAATCATTTTAAAATATTTTGAATATCCTTCAATAGTTGTTTAGAATTAGATTTTGCTGGTCTCTTTTTTCCTATCACCTTAAAAGCAGTTATCGTTGGATTGGTGTCTGAGGAAACAAAAGAAAAACACTTCAGTCAAGTCTTCCCTTGCAAACATTCGAAGTGACTCTACCTTTAAGAAGATAATGTTTCTTTTGTTTTGGTTCTGGAGATTGAACTGGTGACCTTGTGCGCTTACCAGGCAGGCGCTTATGCTGCTGAGCTATATCCCCAGCCCCAAGAGAGTGTTTTTGTCTTTGGGTTTTATTGCTCTTTTGTGGGTTTTCCTTTTTGTCACTATTATCTATGACAAATGTCTAACAGTTCTCCCTTGTAGTCATTTTTGGTACCATGGAGTACGGCTATTAGTATATATAGTGCTACTTATTTCCTAACCTAAATTACTAGCTTTTAGACAACAAAACCTGATGTCTTCACTTATTTGTTCATTTGTTTGTTTGTTTATCTTTTTGAGACTGTGTCTCGCTATGCAGTTCAGGCTGGCTTTGAGTTCACTTTGTAACCCAGGCTGGTCTGACACTCCCACCGATCCTCTTGCCTCAGCCTCCCCAGGGCAGAGATCACAGGAGTGTGCCACTGACTGGCATGCTGTTTTTCTGTTTTATTTTATTTTTATTTTTAATTAATTTTAATGAGAAATAAATAGCAATGAGACAGTTTCAAAACAGGATAGTAAGACAGTTGCAATAATTAATATATTGCATATTATTGTCTTCATAGTAGTTATTCAGAGTATAAGATGTAGACAAGATATCTTGTCTAAATAATATTAATACAAATCTGTCTTCTCATTGAACTGCAATGGAATACCCATGTCTGACAAAACAAAACAAAAAGAAGGATATAAATGAAGGACTACTTCTTAGTTCAGCCTGCTGTTTATACTCTTACTTCCACACTTCCATAGCTATTGTATCAGATGTTGAAATAGTCATGGAGGTTGCTTATTTAGTTATCTACTGCCATGAACTTCAACACTGTATTACAATTTAATACATAATCTGTATTGGTCACTACTCTTTTGCTCACAAATTGAAGAAATCTACTGAAACTGTCTTAGACAACACATGGAAACTTAGAGAATATCACCTCTAAAATTAAAAAGAGCACAGAAATAAACTGGACAAAAGGCCAAGAGGCCCAAGAAAGAGAAAATCCAAGTCTCTCTGTCTCTGTCTCTGTCTCTGTCTCTGTCTCTCTGTCTCTCTGTCTCTCTCTCTGTCTCTCTGTCTCTCTGTCTCTCTCTGTTTCTCTGTCTCTCCCTTCCCACCTCCAACCCACCACCCCCATAGCTCTTTCTCTATATTTTCTTTTACTCCTAGATTAGTTCTGCTAACAGTTTTAGGATTTAACATCTTACATTTTTTACCACTGGTGAGAACCTGCCTGCTGTCTGGATTTGGGTTTCGCAGCCCATTATAGGGTATTGTTTAGCACAGTTTGGGTCAGACGGCCACCCCCGAGTCAGCAAAGTGTATCTGAAAAGACAGGGAGCCAGGGCCACTAGGAGCAAGGCTCTGCCTGCTGAATTTACATGAATGCAAAAAACAGTTCCTGGAACAGAAGCTATTTACACTGATAAGGCACTACTAAGCGGTGCACACAGACGGACTCCTAAATCTCTGCATTTTAGAATGATCCCAATTATTTCTTATTCATGATCTAATGTTTCTAGACATCTCCTCTACTCAGGGTGCCCAGGAGGAAGAGTAAGAGCCTTGTGTGTGAACATATGGGTTCTGTCATAAGGGGTATGTTGTCCCTAATGACAAAGGTGGAGGAAAGGCCACACTTGTACTCCTGAACACCAGGTGCCCATTGTGCTAGACACCCTGCACCCATTCACAACACATTTGCCAAAAAATAGTAATCCATGCAGAGGAATTTATAGGTACAATGATACAAACGCCAAATACAGTTGAGAAGAACATTATGAAAATCCTGCCAGAATGCCACGCATAAGGAACTCTTAATGAAATGCTGTTTTGTGTTTCATTCATTCAGCGTTACCATCCTGAAGCACGCCCCTGCCTAGGGAGCGTCTAGTCTGAGTAGACCAGAAGTAGCGGGGCTTTCTACCTCCTCGACTACTCTGAACAACAGTGAGGTACCTGATCCACAGGTCTGCCCCCGCTAGAGGCATTTCTTAGTCCCAGTGCAACGAAAGCTTGATTCAGAATCTTTTCTTGTTTCCATTCCTTGATCTTAAGTTTAAATATGGTAGCTTATAGGATCTTTATTTGCCACAAGGAAGTACAGCTGATTCTTTTCCTTTTCCAGCCTGTGGCCATTGTTTCAGCCAAGCAGACTCTTAGAGGCAATCCTTCTTCTATCCATGTCAGTCCCTTTGCTTTATCTCCAGGTCAAAGAGATGCCTCGTGGGCCCACCTGCAGGCTTCTGCAACTCTCTTGATCTCCGTTCCCCATCTCCCCAGCCTGTTCTCCTCTGGATAGGAATCAGGTGCCACGAAGTACGTGCACAGGCACATAGCCCCTACCTGTCCTCCCTTGCCCACTCCTCCCTGGGGACAATTGGGAGGTAGCTGAGTACACAGAACAGACAGGAGGAAGCTAGAAACCAAAAGAAGGAAAGAAAATCTATCTGCACACATGGAACACCTCTGAGGTAGTTCTCAAGACTGATGGATGGAACTTTTAATTTGAATTGGTGGACAATTCTAAACCAAACTTTCAAGCTTATAAAAGCATTTCAAATCCCTGCATCTGTGTCATAGTTCATGTTAAGACTTAGAATTTGAGGCTAACTGGAAATAGGAAGCAAGTGTTACAAAGACTTCCTTCTATAACCCTCTACGGCCCACGGTGCCTCTCTAAAGCACCTACCGGATGTTCGTCCACTTGCTTCTTCTTGATTGAAAGCGCTGGAGCATGCTAAGGTAGAGCAGTGCGCCGGACTCGTGGCATAGCAGCCAGGGAGCTCAGGGAATAAAGCCAAGGCCTTGGTCCCTGGGGCCTGTCTCAGCATGCAGCCATTCCACCGCACATGCTTTCCATAATGTTCCTCAGAGGCTTTTGAATTATTGCTGGGTTTTGCTTTTTTAGGTGGATAGGGAGAGCTCAGGTGGAGAGCACTAGTAAAATGCAAGAAGTTAAAGCATTATTGGTATAACAAATAGAGAATGTTTTGTTCCACTCGAAAGAGCTCCAATATTTCATCCCGAAGTCATCTTCTGGGAAAACCGAAATGTAAGGAGCCTGACACATACTGAATAAGATTTAGTAGGCACGTTTCCAGAGCACGCGCAGAGCCCGCATTCAGCTGATTTTACACTTCCTCTTTAACCTTAGGTCTACCTGGATGGTTATCTCTTGTGCCTCCTGCTCAGGAACTTTCGGGGCAATGGGCTCGACAGAGCACAACATTTTTATTATATATTAGTTTCTCCTTTCAGGTGCTTGTACTTGCAAAACATAATCCCTGGTCATAGTCGACTTTCTCCTTTAAAAATCAAGCAACAGTTTTCAAGTTATTTTTGCCCACTGGAAAAATTGACTGGACAAAAAAAATTCCCTGATTTTAACAATGATTGCTAGCTGAAGGCATTATTAGGTGAGAATCTTCCCATTTCTTTTCTATTATCTCTGACATTTCTGCCATGATTTCCGGCTACCCTTTTGATCAGAAATTAAAAATATGAGTCTGTGGGTTAGTTCAGTGGACTAAGCGCCTGCTTGGGCAAGCACAGGGGCCAGGGTTTGATCCTGGTCCCATAGGCCACATGGGCCTGGCCCCAAGGCATGCTGAGCCAGCAACCGAGCCCAGGCATGGTGACGCATGCCTGTAATTCCAGTGCCGGGGAGGCTGAAAGCGGGAGGATCACTACAAGTCCGAGCTGCAGAGTGAAACCCTGTACCAAGTACACACATGAAAAGAAAATAAAAAAGGAGAAATCAAAAATGCAGTCAAACTCTATGAGTGAAATCTGCAGTCCCTGACACGCCCTGGTCTCCTCTAGGGGGCAGGTGGGAGCCAACCAACGCCTCAGCGCTTCCCGAGGCAGAGTGGCACAGTGTAGCGCGGTAGTAGAGAGTGCCTAGCCCTGAGCTCCAAGCAGCCACTCCTAGGCTGTTGACCGTGATTGGTTGCACCACATCTCGGTGCTTCAGATTTCTCATGTCTCAACTGTGAAGTGCAGCCCATGGCCGCAGCATGAGTCTTAGGACTGTATGAAACAACACCTAACAATTGGCGGCACTGTCTGGTTCATGCTGAGAACTGAATAAGGACACTTTTTCAGGGCGTTGATCACATAGGTGATGGAAGAGATGAGGATTTGACAAAGGGACAGAAGGACAACCTGGGCATTAGCAACAGCAGGACGCTGCTCTTATGCTGACTAGGAGAGACAAACGGGGGAAACTGGACCCCCTGGCACAAGCGGGAAGCGGGATCTGCTGAGTGGGAACTTGAGCCACAGGGGAAGCTCAGTTCCTGCCAGAGACGCTGCCCAAAGTAGAAGAAAGAGAGCCCAGCCTCGATCCTGCCTTCCACTGCCTGTCCTCTGGTACTGTGACTCACTGACCAAACCCAGTGGCAAGCTAAAGACTTGGGAGCCCAGGAGCTGTACTTTCCTGGCACATAGAGAGGACAGAGAATAGGGTTCAGATCCAACAGGCAGAGGGCTGGCAGTGCTGTTCTCTTCCACGTTTGCCTGAAGTCATATTAGTGTTCATACTTTCACTGCTTTTACCTTCTCTCAAGGAAATACTCAGGGCCAAGATTCAGGTGCAGTGACTTTCCCCAAAAACAGGATGTACCTTCCATTCACGCCAGTTCCCCCCAAACCATATCACTTTGATGTGGGGCAAGGTGTTGGACTCCCTCTGCAAGGCTGTCCCAAGCAAGTTTCTAATTTCTTCCCAGGTCTTCACAACAGGCAGAGCAAAGCCATTCATATGCAAACGGAGCCCTGCTGCAGTCCCTTTCCATAACTGTGAAATGAAATGCTAATGCCCAACATACCCCAAAGCCCAACTTTTGTCAAGCGCCTTATAAACTGTGAAGCACTGACACAAATGACCTGTCATTACTTTTAGATTGCTGGGCTAGTGCTCTTCCTGCTACCCCCTGCTAGGCCTCTCCCAGGGACAAATGCATCATTCTGACAGGTTAAGGCTCATCATGAACATGTGTACCAAAGAAGCCATCATCAAATGAAACAACTTCTGCTAAGTTTCAGGTGCGGTCCCCAGCCTCACGAGCCTCAGGGCATGCAGATGCAGAGACGAACCTGGTCACTTAGAAGCATGCTCAGCCAGGCCTCATCGCACAAACACAGGCTTCCTTGGAATCATCTTCTAAAACTGATACAATAAAAGCGCACCTTTGTTGCCTCCAAAGCACATTTAAGCACATTCTAAAGCAAAGATACTGGGCAAACAAAAATCTGGCCAACCCTAAAGAAAGTCACAAGCCACGTCACCTGACGGAGTATTCTGTCTGCGGCAGGAATGATAAAGGCACTTTATAGACATTCTTCATCCTCACAGCATCCTGCAAAATGAGCCTGATTGCCTCATTTTGCAGTAGACAATCCGGCTGATTTTGCGAATAGGAATACAGATTCAGAGGTCCAAGACACCGTTCTGGAGGCCTCACAGCCTGGAAGGAGCAGGGCTGCCAGTCGGACCAACCATAACAGCACAGCCTTCTTTCCATTACACAGTGCTTTATCCCATGGCAGAATGTGTGCGCATTCACCTTCCCATCCTAGTGCTTCCTATGACCTAGCAGCTTAACTCACCTGGGAGAGGACTTCCGAGTGCGTCTTCCCTAGCTAAGAAAAGCCCTGAAGCACGACAGTACAACCTGAGCCCTCTGCTGGCAGGGGCAGCCCAGTGATCTACCGAAGCCCTTCTCCACATTTTCACGGAGCCACACTTCTCAGCACCTCCTTCCCGATGATGGTGAGCACAGCAAGCACCTCAAGGCAGGCAGCCCCTGAGGGGGTGAGGCGTACCTTACTGCCCGCCAGCCCAAGACCCCTCCACCTCTCACCCCTTCCTGCCCTCGCTCATTCACACGTCAGACCCATGTCCTAGCCTGACAGCTCTGTTGTTTCTCCAGCTCCCTCTCTGCATTCCATCAGGGGCCTTTCTCTTACAAAATCTCCCCTTGCGTCTTCGCCATCCTGGACACCTGCTTCTTGGGGACCTAGATGGTGCCGCATCGCCTCCTTGGTTCTTGTTCTCTGTTATATCACTTCAACTGCAGGTCCCAAGTCCCAGCCCGTGAGCTCCAGCTTCAGCCTTTAGCAAAAGTGCACTCAGCCAGTCGGCCTACTCCACGCACCACTACTGTACAGGCTCCTAGCAGAGGTGGGACTCACTTTTTCTTTGCTTTCAATGTCTCATTCCAACCCTCTTTACTATTTGAATAACTTCTCATAAGAGAAGGCAAGGAATTTATTGTGCAGTCTATCCATGGAATCTGACTTTTTAAAGCAACCGAACAGAAAATATAATCAACCTGAAGACATGAGTAAGTCTACAGGTACTCAAGTCAGGGAGCTCAAGAGATCAGAATTCAAAGTGCTGCACCTCCGGCAGACCTGGTGGCACGTGTCTCTTATCCCAGTGCTCCAAGGCCAGCCAGGGCTATGCACCAAGTCTGACACCAGCCTAGACTATAGAATGCATCCTTGTCTCAAGGAAAAAAAAACAAGTAGCTCTACCTACTGAGAGGTGAATACACAGTTCTGCCTCTCTGCCAGGGAAATTACTTCTCCTCAGAGCCACTACCATGCTGACTGCCATTTTTTAAAGTTTCTCAGAAATCTCCTCTTCCTTATATGATGGAAGGATTTCAGTTTAGCCTCCTGTGGCCTGCTTAGAGAAAGCCATCCGAGCTGAGACAGGTGAGAGTCTCCCATGATCCTTTACCCTTGCCTTCCACTAGTTGCTCTCAAGGTTCAGGCTTTAGTGACAAACAAGACGATACTGTCATGGTGGAATGAATATTAACAAAGATGGCTCCTTCCTAGTTGTATCCCACACTGACCAGGCCCTTCTCTGAGCTCCTTGGGCCAGCATTTCCATGACCCATAAAATTAAGCAGCAGCACATGGGAGACACTCTCCCATCTTTCCAAAAAGGAAGAAGTTACAGTATATGACAAAGCCAGTATCTCCTATTATTGATTGGAAGAAACTCTGAAGACTTAACAAAATGAATGAGGAGGCAGTCCTTCCTACGAATGAGCAGCGTCTAGAGTCCAGGCTAATGTAGCACACACACTTAAGTCTCTCTCTCTTTCTTCATACAAAAAGGTCTTGTGTCTGTTTACATACAAATGGATGCCCACAAAAGCAATAAGATTAACTATACCTCTTCATGATGCTTCTGCAGAAGTCTAGAAATCTTGAACTCGTTGGCTCCAGCCCAGCTCACTGAGGATGGCAGAAAGTCACGAATCCATGGCCCTACTCCATTTCAGTCATCAATTTCCAGTGACACTCGCCAAAGCACTCACTCAACCTGTCCCTCTGGTTTCTTACCTATAAAAGCAATGCTGTATTTTCCAAAAGCTTCAAGTCTCCCATTAGTTTTACGGAAAGGTCGTGAACATTCATGACTGCAGCTCACAATGCTTCCTGCCTCTGAGAACAGAAATCTCACTATTCAGGCCTTTCAAATGATAGGGACGCTGTGCCCTGTGAGAGCACCTGTGCCCCTGGATCAGACCGCTAGGGAGCACTGGTTGAATGGAGGAGAGCATCCTGAGCAGGAGATGGAGCAGAGCCAACTGAGGGCTAAGTCCACTGGCCACATCCCTGCCTGTCAGAGGACCTGGCAGGCCTCAGTGTGGTGTCTCCAGTGGTTGTAAGTGGTATTACTCAAAAGCAAATAAGCTATCTCTTATGTTTCCCACCCCCAAGTCTTATTCTGCTGAGATAACTGCACAAAATCGGTATTTTCTCCACAACAGACAAAATTCCTGTGGGGAAACAAGATGTTGTGCTGTGCAACAGTTGCTTCTTTTGCAATGCAATCACCTCCTCCGGAGAGCTGTGCCGGCTCACGGCTCTCACCCTTGTCTAGTTCCCCATTAGATCCCACCGTCTTTGGACTGCAACATCGTTCATCACACTTCACTGTAAATACTGCTCTGTTTTCCTGGTAGACACAGCTTCCTTAAGGGTTATGCTATCTTTAAGAAGGGTCTAGTGAAGTTCCTAGCATAAGAAGTGCTCGATAAAATTTTCATAATGAAGTGAATGAATGAGATGACAAAGTCATGTCTTTAAACAGCTAACGATCTGATGAAAGAGAAGACTAGAAACCAAGGGTGTAGGCCAAAGAAAATAGGTATGTCCACAACTATAGAAATTTAAATGAAAGGGCCTGGCGGAATGGCTCAGTGGTCTAAAGCGCCTACTTGGGAAAGCTTGGGCGGCTTCAGGGACCGCAGTTCGATCCCCGGCACCACATGCTGCGCCAGCCCTGCCCTCGGGGTGGGCTGAGCCGGCCACAAAAATGAGTGAATAAACAAACAAAAGTTCTGAAACAAGAAATAAATAAATAAATTTTAAAAAAAAAAAGTTAAAAAAAAAAAAGAAATTTAAATGAAAAAAAAAAAAATCTTAAGAGAAAATGGGAAAAAAGAAGGCTTGAAACAGGGACCTAAGTAGGGAATACCCAAGCAGAGTGATCCTCTCTGGCCCACACAGCTCATGACGCTCTTCTCACCCACTCTCCTCAGATGCCCACTGCAGCAGTCTGACATGGCCGTGATTGTGTGCCTGAGGGTTTCCATTCCTGCAGGTCCCTCTTCTGGAATGTTCTTCCCCAGTTATCCCAATGGTGAACTCTCTCACCTCTGTCATTGCTGCAGTGTTCCCTGTGTGATGGTTTATGTCTAGTTGTCCCCCCAAAGCCTCATGCAGTCATGGGGCAGGGACTTCTCTAGGTTGAGGCTTGACTCATGAGTCACTGGGATTATGTGTTTTAAAGCTGATGGGACTATCGGTCTGAGTAGGGCTGGGACTGTAGGTGTGGTCTAGGGCAGATATCCTAAGGCAGAGAGCCTGATTGGAATATAAAGAGCGACAGACAGACAGACAGACTCAAGCTGTTGCTGTTGCTCTCTGCCACCCTGACTGATTAGCTCCCTCTGTCACCATTTTGTTGCCGTTCCACTGCCATGAACTGGATGCTCTCTGCTCTGTTGCACTCAGCCTTGGGCCAGCCGAATATGGACTGAAACCTCACAAACTGTGAGCTAAATAAACCTTTCCTTCCTTCATTTTGAGTGTCAGGTATTTGTCCCAGAAATGAGTGAAAAGTATCTAAGATACCCTGCCTGGCGAGGCTTCTTCTACTTCTCCACAGCAGTACAAAGAAGGAATCACACCAATGGATTAGTCATTTTCACCATTTTCATGTATTGGTCAGATAAGGGAGACATTCTTCCTACCAGTTGGTTGCCTCAGGAATGAGGAACACTGTGAACTGCCCACTCTGCCAATTGGCCCAACTCTGCGCTGCTTTGCCTTATTTCTTCAGGGCTAGGGATCATACCAAGGGCTTCACTCACTGTAGCCTGCCATTCTACCACGGAGCTACATCAAAGACCTATATATATTTTTAAAATATCTTTCTAGCATATGCTAAGGCAGCTTTTCAGACTAATTAATTGACTGATCCAAGTCTTAATTTCAAATTTAACACAAGGAAAAAGACTCTTGAGAAAGCCAATTCCAAGATTTTTCTCTTGTTAGACATGTTCCTAGAAGGAAGGAAAGTGGTTTGATAACATTATTAGACTAAGTACAATAAAGAAATGCCTGGTTAAAAATTATTAGGCCTATCACAAGACAGATGATTAGCTGACCTGATAAATCTAACTTCCCAGAAGGGAATCTTAATCTCATTCAAGTCCAATGATATAACTAGTGTTTTTGACACTCAGAGCAGGACATTTTTTCTCTCTCTTTACAACAGAATTCGTTTTAAGAAGAATCATGAAATTAATAATAACGATGGCCAGACTGAATCAGAAACTGTGAAATGTTTCTTTAATTGAACTTCATGTTCATAGCATATCAGTAATAAAATTTAACAACGAACAAAGAAAAAATATTATGGTACAAAAAAGGAATCACAGCAATGGATTAATTTTCATCATAGTTTAAAAAATGAGAAACTTACACCTATTGTTTGCTTCAGTAGTGAATAACATTGGGGTTTGATGTTAATTAAATATTTAATGATTAAATTATTAGTTAACAAGAAGGACATGGGAATAAATCTCTATTTTAAAGGTTGTTAAGGTTTAGATCCAGAATGTTCCCCCAAATTCACACATGTGCACAGGTGGGACCCCCAAGCACCCATAGGAACTGCAGGGGTGAATTCATTGGAGAATTCCGCTATGAAGGAGCCCAGCGGCTGAGCATGCACTAAGCGCTAGAGCCGGCAGGAGCAGACAAGTCCTGGGAGGGCGAATCTCCCTCCCCAGCCCCCACTTCTGCCTTTTCTTTCTGGCCCCCGTGACACTGGCTGTGTCCTCCCCCCACGCAGCTCTTCCTTGGGACCAGTTGAATGGAGCTGAAATGCGCTCTTGCTGGAAGTTCTAGGTATTGGACATTTGGTCACAGGCATCTAAGGGTAATTAACACAAAGAAATTGCTCAAATGTAGCAATTTTTGCTTAAGCTAAAATATTTAAAAATATTTTGCTTAAGCGAAAATGTTTACTGGATTACTGGACAACCGAAATGATGACACCACACAACTCTCAGATTTGTTATATAAATTGCAAATAAGAATAAAAATGCAGAATAAGGGTTCTTATAATGTGTCTGCACAAAATGATAGCACAGAGCAGCTTCTCTGTTTCTACAAGCATTCTGTTACTGCTTATCCTAAACTCACTATTAAATCCCAAATATATAAGCTAACCCAGGCATTAGAGGCGTGTCCCACTTCTGAAGCATATGCTGATGATTTTGAGTTTATTTAGTAAGGGAAGTATAACTTGGGGGGCCCCTGGGTTAATTTCCACACAAACTACAATGTTTATTAAGGAATAAATAATAAAACTGGCTTACTTTGAGGCATATTTGCACATTAAAACACAACATTAACTCTAATAATTAAAACTTTCACACCAAAAGACTTTTCCAGGGGAGGAATTTTGTCAGGGAAACATGTAAGCCAACTTGCGCTGCGGTGGTGCTGTGATTGTAGCTTCTCCTGACTGTGAGTGGCTTCTCCTGACGGGCCCCTCACGCCGTGTGGGCCGGCACACCGGCCTTTCCTCAATGCTCTCTGTCATCTCTAGGGTGTTCTTCAAGCTTCCTTTCAAAAATCCAAAGATGTTAGCTTGGGCTCATTTTCCTTTTCACATATAATGAATTTAATTGTTCCATCTACTAGTCTGTCCTCCATAGAGGAGGGGATAGGCACCTCTTGCATCTGCGGCTGCATCTCTGGCTCCTACCACCACAGAGCAGCCCAAGCTTTACCAGATGAAGTTGGAAAATCTCTGCAGATCCTCAGCTGTCATCAGTCGATGGGAAGAAGCCTATCTCTATGAAAAGAATGGCACTCCTTTCCACAGAGCGATGCCAAGGAGCCAGCAAACTGCTTCTCAGATTTGGGGGAATCACAACTGAGAAGTCCTACTCTGACCACGCAGGCCCTCTCCTACCATGGGGTCGTGGGAACACAGACCTGATTCTCCAGGTTTCCCCAAATTGCTAATTCTGATGAACAGTGATAGGTGCGATTTTCAAAGGAGCAAGAAAGAAATATATCTTGTGATCAAATGATTTTTAGGTCTTTTTTTAATCATTAAAAATTAAAGGAGGATTAGATTGGATTCTTTTCACTACAATTTTCGGGTTCTGTTTTATAATGTCACTATGACTCTTTAATGTTGTATAATGTGCACCATTTCCAAAATGTTTTAGACATAATTATGAGAAAATCTCCTAATTTGGCAGTGGGGTGATAGCCCGGCTTCCGAGCACAGCAGACTTTTAATGTGAATGTGAACACAACACCTTTCTGCTAGAGCCGCTGTGAGAACACGGTAAACGAGTTGCCAGGGAGGCATGGGCAGTGCCTGCCCCAGGGCACTTGCAACTCTCCACACGGCTTGTATGGGGTTACCTTAATAGGTAGATATAACATTTTCTCATTCAATTCATAAATAGACAAGTGAAAGCACAGAGTGTCTTTCTGCCTTGGAGCCCACGGACTGTACATGTATGGACAGAGAACTCTGAGGCAAGAGCCGAAATCAAGCTCTCTCCCTTTAATGGGATATCGGGCACCGTGACCCAGTGAAAAGAAAGCGATTAAGACAATATTAGGGAAGGGCAAACAAGCTAATGAAATGAATTCTTCCCACAAATTCAGCAGTGCTGTAAAGTCCCGCTCATCACACTCGCAACTCCCATGAAGTTGAGAATAAGCAGAGAAGAAATTTTGCTCCACAAGTTGGAGATAAAGTAGTTCAGTAATCAGTAAGTCACTTAAACAACATATTGTAACTAGAGCTATTTTAGAATAGAACACAAATCAAAAGAAGTTTAAAGAAAAACAAAAACATACAAAGAAATATGTCCTTACTAAAGAAGATACTTTGAATG
Organism: Myocastor coypus; assembly: GCA_004027025.1. NCBI lineage: Eukaryota > Metazoa > Chordata > Mammalia > Rodentia > Myocastoridae > Myocastor > Myocastor coypus. The sequence continues at coordinate 80,670 of PVJA010002990.1, read as the reverse complement.
AAACCCCAGAGCCCCCAAGCTATCTGTCCTCTCCTTTGCCAGGAGGGGGATTTTGATAAAAATTCTCAGAGGAACTGCCTGGAATTAAGCCCTGTATGTACAGTAAGCAAGAAAAAAATAATATCTGCTATCAATTATGATTTAAAGGTATTTTAATATCTTATTTTTTAATATCTTATTTTTCCATGCTCTGCAAACCATTCTGATAATGTAATTGTTTTGTAAAAGCATAAAACACTTTAGGTAATACGGAGATTTTATAGTATTGCACACTGTTAATAAGCTAAAGATTTGCTAGCATAAACGAGGCTCGACCAAAACCACTGTACAATGTAATTCGACACAATATGCTTCTGTTCAAAGTGCATATAATTGCCAATTTATATAGTCACTAAGACCAATGGTTAGCCAAATACAGTTCCTCAAACAAACACAGTATGGAAGCTGTATCACTAAGTACCATAAACGAAGAATAAAGGAAACTAATCATTAATCAAACATGAATTTAATTCACTGCAAAGGCTTTTTTCAACTGTGCAATTATTCAATGAATACAATCAAATCCACCTGTCTATATTTCTCTAGCTCTTATCACCATAAAGGTTTCTAAAACCTTAGATACTTAAAGAATATATGAAATGAAATCAATATTGCCTTAACCAGTGTTAAATTATTCTTGCTTTCTTTTTATAAAAATCTTTATAAACAAATCTCCTTTGCCGAGAGTTATTCTTAGATAGCACTGATCTTTCTGAAACTTTCTCAAGTGCTTCTTTCTATATAAAGAAGCTTTTATTTAAAGAATGACAATATGTAACACTGCTTTACGGATATGTTTCAATTAAAGACATTATATTATAAAAACCTATTGTATAGCTTTCTTTTTTGAACCAGGGTGTAATTCTTGAAATCTATGTTGCTATAGGCAAATAGAACTATTTCCACCAACTGGAGGAATCCACACAATACTCATAATGGAATTTTTTGTTGGTTGGTTGGTTATTTGTTTTCTGAAAATCTAGGAAGAGAATGAGAACTGGAAAGACCAATAAAAAACATGTGCACTTTCCAATGTTTTATTTATTTTACCAACTATGAAAATAAATTGGGTAAAATAGCAGCAGTTGTCAGTTGTAGATGATTTCCTCTTTTCATGATGCTAAAATTTCTCCAAAGTAATGTCTCAGTTACTATTCTCTGGATGCTGGGTCAAATGCTTGACACCCAAAATGAAGAAAGGAAAAGTTTATTCAGCTCACAGTTATTGAAGGTTTCAGTCCATGCTCAGCTGGCTCCAAGGCAGAATGGCACATGGCAGAGAGCAGCAGTTGATGGTGTCTGAATAGCAACAATAGCAACAGAAAGAGAGAGAGTCTGCTTCTCTGTCTCGGTTACATTCAGGCTCCCTGCCTCAGGCCATCAGTCTCAAGCCACACCCATAAAGCTAGCAGTATTCCAACTCATAGCCTTGAATCACACATAATCCCCATGAATCATGAGTTAATTGCAAACTCTAGAAGTCCCCGCCCCATGACTGCATGAGGCTTTGGGGGACAACTAGATGCAAACCATAACAAGTAAATACATTTGAGTTTAAAATTAAATTCTTACGTTAAATGAAAATGCAAAGAATTGTTTCATAACATTTACAAAGGATTGCAGCTGGTTCTTTCGTGTCTGTTCTTCACCTGGGTCTGCTTGGAACCTACAGAGCCCACTGCCTGAGCAGCTTCTAGGGGCAGAATCACCACTTACCTCCCATCTTCCATCCCAGAACCTCCTGCTCCCTCATCTGAGAAGGTGATGAACTTCTACAACTCAGGCATGTGTTTCTACATCTTTGGGTATCATCCAGTGCTTTGGGCAGGTCCTCAATAAACAACTGCAGTGAGGTCTTTCCTTTATAATCAATGAGCATTAAGTTTTAATTAAATCAGAGTAAAAAGTTCCTGGTGTAGCGCTTCAGGGAGACTATTGGTAGCAATACTGTATCTTGTATTTCCAAAGGCTAGAACGTTGAATGTTTTAATGATAAAGAAAAACTAGGCTGGAGAGATAGCTTGGCAGTCTAAATACCTGCCCAGCAAGCACAAGAGCCGGAGTTCAATCCTCAGTACTGCAAGTTGTGCAGGCTCCAGCACTGAGCATGGTGGCACACACCTGTAATCCCAGTGCTCCGGAGGTTGACACAGGAGGATCAATACAAATCTGAACTGCACAGCAAATTGATTTTCAAAAAAATTAAAAGAAAAACTAAGTGCTTTAGGAGATAGATATGTTTACTCTAATTTAAACATTGTATAACATATACATGCATCAAAACATTGCATTGTACCCAATCAATATGTTTAGTTTTATACTTTTATATTGTCAGTTAAAAATAAATAATAAAATTTTCAGAATATCTTGTCCTTTGAGGAATGACACCCCAGTATAAAACATGAAAATCTGAACAATGGCAAAGCCACAACTTACTTCTTCCTTGCATTCATTCAAGAGCTATATTTTAAGAGCCTGCTCTAAGGGGCTAGGGAGATAGCTCCGTGGCACAAGTGCCTACCTACCTCGCAAGTGCAAGGCCATGAGTTCAAGTCCCAGTCCCACTAAAAACAAACAAACAACAACAACAACAAAAAAACTCGAATCTTTTTAAGAGCCCGCTCTAGGCCAGTAACTGACCTCAATGCCTGGGATACAAATAACAGATCAAGATGTCCTTGCTGATTATACTCTTGTAGAATATTCAAAAGAGAGACAATAAACAATTAAATGTGCACATCTTTGGTGCTTTGAAGGTGATAAATACTGTGGAAAGCAGCACCAGACGGAGAGAAGTGGGGAGAGGGGAGCTAGGGGAAGGACTTGCTGCAAAGGAAGGAGCAGGACATGCATGGACATCGCAGGCAGAGGGCAAGTTATATGGGGCGTTCAAGGCCAATCAGGCCAGGGGGCCTGGAGCGCACCAAGCAACGGTGCACAGCAGGGAATGGGAGCGGATCTGCAAGGGGGAGTGGCCCGGAAAGCTCAGTCCCACCAGAAGTGCACAATTTGCTCTAACTGTAAGAAATGCAAATCCTGGGACATCGCCACAGACCTCCTGAGAGTGATGGAATGGTTTAACTCTGCACAATTAACATTTGTGTTAGACTTTGAGCAACATTCTAGTAATAAAAAGAAGCGAGCATCGATTTTAGCTTCAGAACTCCCAAGGTGGAAGTTCAATCCCCTTCCTTACCAGCAGTCTAAGGTCGGGCTAATAGCACGATTGGCCCAGGCCACACCTTCCTTGTCTGCAAAGTAGACAAATCTGTGCCTGCCCCCTTTTAACCACAACATTTAAATTTTTAAAAAGGAAAATCAAACAAAAAAGGAAAAGATGTCATAGTAAACGTTAGAGAAGTGTAGCAGTCAATCTCTTGACTAACATTAAGTTTTTATTATTTGAATGTATGCCCTCAGGTCCAATCACCTTCATGGATTTGTACTTCTCCAGGGACGAACCCCCCCCTTCCCCTCGCCCCAATGCCACTGGGCTCAGTAAGGCAGGCACATGAAGAGCTTACAGTGAGCCTGGTCTGAGTTTGCTCAGTTTGGCACGCAGCCGCAACGCCGGAGACTGCAGCTGGCGATGTACGCGGTACCTGTCCTCGCTTTGGCAGGCAAGACCTCTGCGCAAAACAGTTCAGACTAGGATAATGGGACCGTCGAGATGCCAGCAGCACTTACCCCAGAACACTTCCATCACTCATTCTACCCCAAAGTATTTGTTATGTTTTATGCAAAAAAAATAAAAAAAAAAAAAAAAAAAAAACTTGTTTGCTGTGACTTCAGATAAGCAGTGGGGAAGAGTTGGACTCAGAGTTAGAAAAGCCTAAAGCCCAAAGCTCACTGAGGATAGCTGGGTGACCCAGAGGGCTCAGTCACCACCCTGAGCCAGCCTGTACCATCCCCCTCCCAAGGTGAGAGGAGGTGAGCCAAGTGTATATATACGAAACCTCTTAATGAAAGATAAAGCACTGCAGAAGACAATAAGACATTGTTATCATGATTTAGCTCCTTAGCAATCAATCAATAAATAGTCAACAAATATTTACTGAGTTGGCAAGGTGTCTGGCTCTGTGCCAGGCTCTGGGACACCACAGTGAGTGACGAAATAAAATCATACCCCATGTGGCACTTACACTCTAGTAGAAGAACAGAGAAAACAAAGAGAAGAATAAACAAAATACAGTGTGCCCTGTAGCAACAAGTGCTTCAGAGGAGAATAAAGAAGAGTGGAAGGTAGAATGTGGAGGGGAGTGCATTACAAACTCTGAAAGTGTAGGTGGGGAAGGCCTCACTGAGCAGGTGTGCTTGACCAAAGACCTAAAGGAGAAGAGGATGGAGACCATCATGTTCAGAGCAGGCTCAGACCTGGGCTAGACCTGTTTTGTCTTTATTCTCCCGTGATCTAGAATATCTATTGCAGAATTTTCCTTATTTCTACTGTCTTGTATCACATCCAGGGCAACCAGTCAAGGATCATCTGTACTGTAGATGACTCACACGAGGGCATACACTCAAGCCAAGTGAAGAGCCTTCTGTTTATCCAGGCATGGGAAACAGGGCCTCCTTCTTGAATGAACTCCTCTCCTGCTGACTCCAGAATCCAGCAGCTATCTCCTGAGGTACGCGTGGAGCCCTAACCTGACTAGACCGGAGACATCACTGCTAATGCTATTGCTTTTCTTCTATCATTAGTTCTCAATTGCCCTGTTTCTACTCCTGGCTTTGCAGTGTTTTACAGACACAATGAGAAGAAGAACACACTAAAGAAATGACTCCAGTACTTTCACTGAGTAGAAGGGGATAGGATTTATATAGGACATATTGGCACTGAACTAGGTATTTGTTTATTTCTGCAAAGGTGGACTGCAGAGCCTCATGTGAAAAGGGAGTTTTAAGCACAGTATATACCCAAGTAAAAGAAGGATCCACTTTCCACTGGCAGGTTTATATATGGGAGATTAGGGAACCTGGACATGTAGTGATCTCATAGACAGAAGGCACTGAGGAGTGCCTCAGAAGAGAACGAGCCAGAGGTGACAGAGTTAGACGGTGAAAGAAAACAGAGGCCAGAATGGGCAGAGTTTCAAAGCACACACACACACACACACACAAAAAAAAAAAAAAAAAAAAAAAAAAAACCTTTTCATTTTAAATGAAACCATCAGTGAAGTCAGTTGTGCATTACATCTGCATGGCGTTGACTATGGGCATGGAAGGTGAACAGAGCTGGATCTATAATAGTAGCCACAGAAAGCAACATTGCAAGCAGAACCCAGCAGCTCTTGGGGTGAAAACAAGAGGCTGTCAGGCACGTGTAAACCAATGAATCATTGCTGGTCCCAGCTATTTTGTTTGCCTTAAAGTTAAAGTAGGTGTGAGTTGACTGGAAGGTGCAGGGGAATGTATACGCCTCTTCATACAGCTCCAGAGGGCACATTACTGTTTGTGTCCCTGTTGGGAATACTCAAGTTGCATATACATCAGCTCATTTAAACCTCACAACTTCTAGGAGAAGAGGGGCCTTGTTATCCTTGTTTAACAAATAAGAAAGCTGAGATTCTAAGGGCTACCTCACAAGTTATGTGTCTAATTGTTGAGACTTTGTCCATTCCCACCCACAAATATATTCTAATTTCTTGCATTATCTATTTCCACACAATGGTGAACATAAGCAAGAGCTTACTGGGGTTCACTGTTTCTCTAGATCCATACTTCTCCATCTAAATGTGGGCATCAAATATCTACAGAAAATTTGAAGAAACCCAAATCCAACCCTTGAGAAACATGGCAGCCTAGCATACACAAGTGCATGCAAATATACTCACATAAGCCTAACTTAAAAACCAGCAGTTAACAGGCAAAAGTGTAGAAGACTTAAAAAGTGAAAGAAAATTGTGGCACACAAAACAATCCACATAGTTCTTCCTTATTCCCAAATGTAAACATCGTTCCATATAAAGCATGTAACACAGTTTCTTCCTAAGACAATTCCTAAAATAGATCATTGTACTCTTCTGTATTTCCTCCAAGGAGTCCTGAAAACAATCAAAGTCTTATTTCCCTGGAGCTTTTCCACCTTCTCAGCTGTCCTCTACTCCCAATAACATCCTTGATATCTTTCATTCACTTGCAACTACTGTATTTGGCTCTGGGCACCAAAAGCCTGGCTCCTCTATGCATCTGTGTTTTCACGTTTACGTCCTCATTTCCATTCAGCCTATAGATCCATCTCTCTATGAGTCAATGTTCAAGCAGGACAGATGTTGTCTTTTGGTGCTGTGGGTCCAGGGAAGACCAAAGGGCTACAGCTAAGGGTTCCTCAGTTTGTCACTGCAGGTAACCAACAAAGACTTTAGGCCATGACAAGTAGATTCATTATGGTAAATCAAATCCCATGCCCCAGACTGTGTGACAGTGGCCCTGCACTAAAATGTGTTCAGGTTTTCATCATAATCTAGAAGAATCTTCAGGGAAAGGGACAGCACACTATTAATGGCAACTGAGGAGGAAGAACATATATATTCTTTCCAGAATGACTCAAAATATTCTCAGCTACTAGGTCAGTGGTTCTCAACCTTTCTAATGCCATGACCCTGCAATACAGTTCCTCATGTTGCAGTGACCCCAAACCAAAAAATAATTTTGGTGGCTGCTTTAAAACTATAATTTTACAGCCGGGCGTGATGGCGCACGCCTGTAATCCCAGCACTCGGGAGGCTGAGGTAGGAGGATCGGTGCAAGTTCGAGACCAGCCTGGGCTATGAAAGTGAGCTCAAGGCCAGCCTCAACTGCATAGCGAGACCCTGTCTCAAAAAAGACAATAAATAAATAAATAAATAAATAAATAAATAAATAAAACTATAATTTTGCTGCAGTTATGATTCAGAATGTAAATACCTGATATGCATTATGTATTCTCATTGCTACAAATCAAACATAATTTAAACATAGTGATTAATCACGAAAACAATATTTAACTATATGTTGAGAAATATTTATTACTAATTCCAATAAATAACATTTCACCATGGCATAGCATGAGTTTAAATATAACAACAATTCCAAATAAATAACATTTTCTGATGGCTTTAGGTGATCCCTGTGTTTTGGTCGTTCTACCCCCCGCCAGGGTCGAGACCCACAGGTTGAGAACCGCTGTTCTAAATCATATATATAAATCCTGACATCCATTCTTTGGGAGAAAATATAGTTCTGCCAGTTAAAGTTTCCACCAGTTAAAATTTGCAATATAGAAAGAAAATAAATAGCAGGGAAAATAAGAGGTACTTTTATCACACAATATCATTATTTCTTTCTCTACTATAACAATCCAAGCCACAGTGCTCCCACCATATCATGGTGACATTCAAATAGGCTCCTTACTTTGATCACCTCCACAGGTCTTTTCTACTTTAGTTCAAGCTGACAGTGAAATTGTTGTGTCTCTCCTATGTGTTCCGCCGCTCTCTTCAAAGAAGTTGTGTAGTGAAAAATAAAAGAAGCACTTTGGAGGCTGAGAGAGTTTCTGTCTCCAAAATTTACTGGTCCTCTCTTCTGTGAGTGCAGTGATCCTGGGGCAAACGAGAGCTCATGGGGAGTGGATCAGTTAGAGACCAAGCTGTTTAAGGCATAAAAGAAATGTATTGGTTCATGGCTCTCGCCTGGCAAGGCTGGATTCAGGTGCTCCAACACTGGCGCCAGGAATCTGCCTCTTTCTAATCCCAATTGGCCACTGCATGGCAAGAAGGCTGCCAGCAGCTCCCCGTCCCTTTTCTATCACCTCATAAAGCCTACTGGAAAGAAAATTCTTCCCAGAAGATGCAAAGAAAAATATTAGGACTATGTTTCATTGCTGTAACCTCAGACATTGGGGGGAGGGGCTAAGCTACGTGTCCACCCAGAAGCTGACAGTGAGGTGATAGACTGAGCCCCACAAGCTGCATCATGAAGGAATGTTCCCCAGTACAATCGGGTTGCTTTTACCAAAATAATAAGTAAGCAGGTGCTAGAAAGATGAAGACCCGAGTGGGGGTGGGCGCTCAGCCAATCAGTGAGTCCTTCTTACTTCCAACTGACCTTACAGTTTGTCCAATGTTCCATGCTCGCTGGTTTAGAGGATTGGCAGAACAAGTGGCTGGAGAAAAGAAGGAAACAGTGTGTATGGCCGAGCGGTGCTAGAAATGAGTGGCTGTCCCTTGGGGGGCACAGGGCACACATAGTCCCCAGGGCTGCCTCTGCTGCCCCTGCCTTCCAGCGTTCCCTCCATTCCTGCTCCACTTCACATTCCCTAGGCTGCCGAGTGGGAAACCCTGTGTTGCTCTTTCTTTTCCCTAAGTTGTCCTTGACAATCTTCTAACATTCCTGGTAAGTAACATTTTTCTTTTTATTAATGATTGCAGGTAAGTTCAATTGCATGGCATAAATAACAGCATTTTAAATTTACGACTATAGATAAATGTCTGAAACCAGTCATGCTAAAATAAAGTCAGAGTATAGCAGCATTACATTAAAAATCTAGAATCAATGTGATGGACCCGGGAAATAGCTCAGTGACACAACTCCTGCCTGGCAAGCGCAAGGTCATGAATTTGATTCCCGTTAACAAAAAAAAAGGTAAAGAATCAATGTAATAGCTGGATTTCTGACTGTACAAAACTAGGAAAAGCTGACAAATTCCTTTAATTTCTTCAGATGTTTTCCCTCCTTATAGATGACTTGAGGTCCCATTTGTTCTAGGAGACTGCTTCCATGGCCCTGCTTGGTCCTATCTTCTAGGAAAGCAGTCATGTACTTGTTGAGGAATTATTAAGAGATCAAAAGCCAGCATGAAATAAAATAGACTTGTCAGTTATGGTGAAGATTCTATATACTGCAGACAGGTGAAGAAGGACTAGATATCAGTGGCATTTGAAGTAATTCAAGAAGGTGCGTCTTGAAGTGTGGGATGACCATCAGTGTCACTGGCTACCTCTGACACTCTTTGACGTCAACAACTGAATTTTGTACTAGCTAGCTTGACCAAGGAGAGAATTTAGCAAACATCTGTAACAAAGATCCAAAAATTTAAAGAATAGCTGAAGAACAGGCATAGGGGAGCGGGAGCAAGGCTTCTCTAAAGACGAAGTTAGAGCCTCAACTAGACCTCCTGATGAAGTGCATTTTAGATAAGTCATCTGCATCCACTTCTCCATCAAAACAACATTCTATCCAGGAGTTTAGTATCCTAGGAAAGAAAGCACTATTGCTGCAGATTGAGCCTTTGCCTGGCTGTAGGAGGTGGTAATGCATATGGGAAGCACCAAGGCCACTGCCAGTGTTGGGAGGCCAATTCCAGGTAATATCAAGGCACAGTTACATGACAAGAAGAGCATGGCCCCTGAGCAGGAGAGAGACAGAGACACAGACACACAGAGACACAGAGACACAGAGTCACAGAGAGACAGAGACAGAGAGAGAGAAGAAAAGATGAGGTCACTTAACTTCTCTAAGTCTTTAGAGTTTTTATACAAAATGAAAAATAATGATTACTGCACCTAATCCCTTAAAGTATTATGAGTACTATGTAGAGCACTTATTATAAGGCTTACAAGGCCTGTAACTTTATAAACAATCAGTAAATTTTAGGCATTTGTCCTGTATGAAAAGACAAAGAGGGACAATTGTCAAAAGAGAGTACTCTAAAATAAAATTAAACTTTTTTATTCCTGATTTACTGCAATAGTTTAGACCTGGAGTTCCCCCACAGCTTCATGGATCACAGGCAGGGCTTCTGGGAAGCATTAGATTGCATGTGTGTGACACACATCACTGGGTTGGTCCACAGAAGTTCATAGCTAAAGGGACTTGAAGGGTAAACCGAGGCATTCTGGAACACAGATCTTTGGTCACTGTCTGCACCCTACAAGGATACCTTTCCTCCCTGTGGTGCCCCTCTCTGTGCTCCCAATCTTGTGCCCAGTTGACTATAGCCTAAAGCCTCTACATACTGCGAGCCAAATTAACCACTCCTCTCTTAAACTGAGCATGGTGGGAATTGTTTCTCAGAGATTTAAGATACTAGGCACTTATCTGACTTAAAATGATAAAATGATTAATCATTTAAAGTTAGCAGTGGGGCAAAAAGAACAGATACATAGCGGAGTGTGTCTCCAAATGAAAATTCCAGGAACATGAATGCAGAGGACCACAAGTGGACAGGGAGTTGTCTACCCACCAAAGTACAGGAATTATGAGGACTAATTCTGGACTTCAGCCAACATTTCATGCCTTGGTGAAAAGAGTCCAGGCAGAAGACCCTGCATGACTGACAGCTGAGGTAGACCCGACGTTGAGGTACACACCAGCTCAGCTCCCTCTCCTTGGGCTTCACCCTGTGATGCCTGCTCTGCTACACTGGCATATGTTGAACAGGTTGTCACGTTTGGTTTCTGCCTAAGTCTACTGGGAATGATGACAATTAGGGTCCTACACCGCCTGACAATCCTTTCGGCCCAGCTGGGCTCAGGAAACCTCCAACAGTTTAGAAGTGTTATTAAAGTCAAACCAGCATTCAATTTGCTTTGCTGTCTGAGGCCAATTATACACAGTTCAGAGTTAATTATGACTGAAGGGGGAAGAGGGAGAGTTCAGGTCAGATCAGAACTAAATATGACCTCCAGGGGCAGCAAGCTGACCTCAGAACAATATTCCAGTGTGGTCCACCCACAGCACAGGATGGCAACACTCCCTTTGATCTACGCAGGAATGCGTCCATGTGCAGAATAGCAGCGAGCTTCTGAGAGCCTTTCGCCAGTTAGCAAGGACATGACAGAGACTTGGGCTAAGGTGAAATGCAAAAGGGGGAGGCAGCCCCACCAGCCTGTTCTCATCCCATCGCTAGCGTCAGCTGCCCTGTGCCACCTGAAAGGGAAGCTGCTGCTGTCTCCGCCATCATCATGTGATTTTTATTATGCGAACAAATGATAAGGCAAACCCATCATCACAGACCAGTCTGTGAAAAAAACAACCAACAATGTGAAGCTGAAAATGAAGAAGAAAGTCGTGCATTTCCTTTCACCTGTGGGAAAAAGAATGATGGAGCCCAACGCAAGCCCTCATCACCATTCACCAGTCCATCTTACTTTAAAATAGAAAATGCACAGACCAAACAGGAAGATTTCTGCTATGCACGGCAATTGTTCCATTTTCTGTATTTCATAACCTGCAATTTTGAAGCCATGCTTGGTACACATGCTTGTAAAATAGTCATATCAGATAAAAGCAGAGGGATGCTAAACTATTGGAAAATAAATCAAATCCTCAGCAAGCAGTTATATCCATCATGTTGCAGCAAGTGCACGTATAGTTTAAGCTCTGCACACACAGTCTATCCATTGTAATGATTTGGGGTCAGGATCCTGCCACATGCATTTAGCATTCGCGAAGAAGTAAACCCAAGAGTGTAGTGCAGAGCGGCTCAGAGCTGCAGACTTTGATCTTGGAAGTCTCACTCCATGCATTTGTCTGGGCACAGCTAGTGTGCAGAAGTAGCAGCACAGAGAACTAATGCATGCACAGAGTGTGGCGTCTATAGGATGCCTGTAAGAGTATCACCCCACTTGACCATCAAACAAGCTTCACAAATCTAGTGGAGAAAAGCACTTCTGCGTTATTGCAGAAAAACAAAACTGACAATGCCTGTGAAATGTTGTGGGAAAAGTGGCCAAAAACATCCACTCTGTTATTTTTTAAAATTGGGGGCAGGGGAAGCTTAATGAAACTGTATTTCAGCAGTATTGTACTCTAGGCTCAACATATGCATATTGTGATACAACAAATACTCCATATATTTAACTTTTTTTTCCTTAATGTACACACAAGGCTAGTTTGTCAGGCAACTGCACAGGAGTTTATGATGTTATGTATAAGTTGAAATGATTAGAGAGAACTTATCTATAAGTATCATGAAACCGGAGAACCACATAACATACAGTGTTCTATTATTAGAACATTGCAAAGTATCCCATGATACCCTAATGTAAATGATAGAAATATTTTAAAACTATGCATCTATTTCTCACACACATGCACCCATACACACACACAAACATTATACATATACATATACATATACATATACATATACATACACATGCACCTTCTAGTTACAGGCCTGAATATTATAGGAAAGCCAAGTTTGTTTAGAAGGCTATGTAACTATTAACCTTGTTCACAAAGCGCTGCCCCAGAAATGCGTGCCCAAGAGCTGGCCTGCAGATCCTCCTTCCCAAGATGAACACCTCCAGACTCTCTCTTCTCCTGCTGGCCAGACCCCCACATCCTTTTCTCGTTCTTGCTTTCAACTTTGCCATTGTCCTGCTTTACCGCTGAATGAACCCTTGCCCCTGGAGTCATGCACAGCTCACACTTCTCACTTCTGAAGAGGATCCCGAGATTCCACAAATGAGCCCCGCATCAGCCCCACATGTCACGGTTAGGTGGCTTCAACCGTGGATGCTTATTTCTCACAAATCCAGAGGCTGTAAGCACAGCAGCCTGGGTTCCTGCTGGGAGCTCTCTTCCTGGCTTGCAGGGGTTGCCTTCTCCTGTGTCCTCACATGACAGAGAGGAAGCTCTAGTGCCTCTTTCCTGTCTCACGAGACCCTATTCCTGACATGAGGGCTTTACCTTCTTGACCTACTCTGCTCCTATGCATCCCCTGAAGGCCGAACTCAAACGCTGTGGAACTGAGGGCGGGGCTTCAAAGCACGAAGCTGGCTCAGCGTTTGCAGCTCCTTTCCAACCCCTGATGCCCGTCCTCTGTCTACAGGACCCTCAGAGCTGAGCAGAAATTCGGTTATTCATTCCTGTCATCCCCCTCTCTTACATTTGAACATGAAGCAAAGAATAGTCCCAATTGTAACTAAGCCTATGCAAGATTAATGCCATTATACTTATATAAAAGAATAGAAAACAGCAACTAATAAAGAGCCTACCAACAAACCCTTTTAGGGATTTGCAAAATCCTCCCAAGCACTCTTGCAAAGTGCTAAAAAATCTCCCCTAATTAAAATTGTTGTTCTTAACATCCAGCATTTAATAAAAATAACTATTTGCTTCTTTCCTAGTGTTTATTTTTAATCTTGTTTGTTATTTTAACAACTATTTTTACTTCCACTTTTCAACATAAGTGCAATATTAAAGATGCATTAAGGATGGAAAGACTTGTGTAGGCGAGTGACAGCATTTATATTATCTATGCGGGGAAAGTGCTTTCTGAGTTCCATACAAGCAATTTTAGAAAAAAAAAAAAAAAAAACTTAAATTGTATTTATTTATTTATTTTATGCATTTGGTACAGAGTAGCGCTATGTAGCTTACAACATGTCGTGATCCTCCTATTCTCAGCACTGGGATTACAGACATGCACCATCACACCAGGTCTCCATGACGGGCTCATTGAACCCCAGGGGCAGTACTGGCACAGCCGGTAGTGCCAGGGATGGAACCCTAGCCCCTGTGCCTGCCTAAGCAGGTGCTTGGTCTGCTGAGCTATCTTTCTGGCCCTAGAAAAATAATAATATCTTGGAAAATAAATAATCAGTAATTTTAGTGAATAGCTATAAAACATATCTCATGTAAGATATGAGGCAATGCAAACAAATTTACAGCAAAAGAAGAGCAAATGGCAATGCATAATTATTCATTGTTCATGAAAGAGGAAAACAGTTTTATCACCAGAGTTGCCAAACATGAATTAAAAAATAAATGTGTCCCACCTAATAGAAAAGCTGGTACTGGCTCCAAACAACTTTTTAGAAAGAAGATTCTAAGAATAAATATAATTTCTGAGCATTGAGAACCAAGAAGAAGCCGGGCGTGGTGGCGCACACCTGTAATACCAGCACTCGGGAGGCTGAGGTAGGAGGATCTGTGCAAGTTCGAGACTAGCCTGGGCTACAAAAGTGAGCTCAAGGCCAGCCTGAACTGCACAGTGAGACCCTGTCTCAAAAAGACAAAAAACAAAAGAGAACCAAGAAGAGCAATCAGCCAAAAAGAAAAGATGTAGAAAACAAACCAAAAAGACCCAGAGGGGACTCCCTTTGAAAACAGACATGATGAGCTCAGTTGTTAACCTGAGGCCATAGGCTTCCAAGGAACCTCCAGGAACCTCCGCCCTCTAACTCTTCCTGCACCAAACAGGCTAAATAAAGTCATGCACCCACCTGCCACACACAAAAAAAATCAAGAACCCACATCAGGTTCTGCCGAGAGGATATTCAAATGAGTCCATTCCTGCCTCCACACCCTGCTCCCTCCAAACCCGCCTCCAAGGTCTGAGAAGCCCTCAGAGATCGAGTCTCTTTAGGGGTGGTGTCTGGTACCCATCACCAAATGACCACTGCTGCCCACACCTTCTGCTTCTGCAGACTGCAATTCCAGGCCCCAGGGAGAAGCAGAACCAGGAGATGTGTGCCATTAACTGGGGCAGGAGCTGAACAAGTTTTTATCCCACATTTTGAAAATATTTTGTCCCCAGTCCTCATTAACAAATCCAATAAGTTGACTGAACTGAGACAAAGTTCAGTGGAAAGAAAGACTGAGAGATAGCATAACCAGGACGCAGCCTGGCCCTGTCAGCTGCTTCATCACTGAGAGCTTTTAGCCTCCTTGTTGTGGCTGTGTTCCCACATTCCTAAAGCAAAGTGTGCTGTTCCATTGTGTAAGAGTGACAGTCATGGCTTTGTAAAAGTTTATAAATGTATCAACAAAAGAATTTATTTATTTCTAAATTTATTAATGAAAATTAATCACTTTACATCGCAAGATTTTTAACTTAGAATTTAGAAATTATTGAATTTATCCTCATTGTGTTTTTTTTTTCATTGTGAATGCACTATATTTTACTTATGTACTTTAAAATATACCATAAAAATTACATTAAAATGCTATTGCATCTGTACTGGAAAGGGAAAAATATCTGTTCTGGGGCTGGCGAGATAGCTCAGCAGACTAAGTGCTTGCTTAGACAAGCACAGAGACTGGGGTTTAATCCCTGGTACCATATGCCCTGCTGGCCCACCCTCTGGGCTCACTGAGCTAGCCATTAAGACATGGCGTAGTGGCGCACACTTGTAATGCCAGTGCTGGGGAGGCTGAAAGCAAGGAAGATCATGACAAGTCCGAGCTGCACAGTAAGACCTTGCACAAAATACATTAAAAAGAAAAATCTGTTTTGTAACTACACAGGCATTCAACCTACACATGCCACTTGAACGAAGAACATTTATTTGAGTTCAGCCAGATGCCAGGCCTGTGCACCTTATGTCGTCAATGAGAGGTTATTCTTATACTATGGATGAAAAGAGTCACAGGTGTGATAAACAGCAATGCTGGGTCACAAGACATCCAGAAGGCGATAGCGGACTGGTATATAGCAACATAGATGGTAGCGCTGCTCCGTTAGAGGTAATAGGTTGATGATGTTGGAAATGTTTTTTGTGCTCAGTTTCTTCATCTCAAAACTTCTAATCCTATGCATTCATGCTGTCTCCTACCTGGACCGCGGTGCAAACTCTTCTCAACAGAGTGGCTGGCTGACACCCCAGATGCTGTGGCCAGCACAGAGCCCTCTCTTATGACATGCTCCTATTGCTCCTGTCTTAGCGCACTGTCTCAATTTTCTAATCCATGCAAGTGCTCAATTTGTTGTATGTAATTTGTTCTCTTTCAAGTTAATATGCCTGTATTATAAAAATCAATAAACACACATTGGAAAATAATTACAAAGATATAAACCTCTTACTTTGCAAAGTACACAGTAATGCATGCATTTTCCTACTCAGCAACATTTACTATGTGTTAAAAATGATGTTCTGTGCAGTCTTAGGCAGAAGGAAACGTTTCCTGGGGAAATTTCAAACATCTACACGAGATAAGAGAATACACGTAATCAACATAACGATCCCAAGAATGGAATCAACAGACATAAAATCACCTCCTTTGGTTCTTCTGGGAAAATAGCTAGCTAAAAACAAAATCAATGTTAGCGAGAGTGGTGGCTTCATTAGCCAGCTTCAACTTACCACTCTGTAGTGGGTGTGTTGGCTTATGGCTTTGCTGCTAAAGCACTGAACTATTAATGAAGCTGTGTGCAGCCTGGATTTCTGACTCTAGAGAGCTAGGCCACGGGTGAGCTGGTGAGTCGAGCAATTTGGAGAACTACACCTCCTGCTAGACTTTGTCTCCCTGGCTCTGACCACTGCCTTTCAGGACACTGGGAAGTCTTTCTCCAGGAGAGCCAGCCATTCAGACTCAGCAGCTTACAAATGGGCTTCCTTAGCTATTTGTTTGGGTTGGTTACGCTTGGAAAATATTTTACCTCCCAATGTTTGAAAAGCTACAAAGCATGTGAACATGATAAAGTCTCTAAGGAGCTCTTTGCAAAGACATGCAGAAACTGACTCAGGTTACTTTCTCTAGATTTGTTTGACTGTAGAGCACCCTTCAACCCCACATCTATTGACACCTCATGAAGCGTTCTATGGAATGCATCCTCGTTAGTCAGCTCTAGGGCTACTGATTCCCTGAGTCCATGACAGGAAGGCTAACAAGGGGAGGGGAAGAATGACGGCCATCTGCAGAGGAAGCTAAGGTTTAGCTTGATTATCTGACTTTGAAAGCGCAATTTTATGGAATTGTCACACTAATCCTCTGACATAATATCTTATTATTCCTATAATAATGCAGAAAAGGGGGCTGACGAGATAACTCAGTGGTCTAAAACACTTGCTTAGGTAAGCTTAGGCTTAGGATCACGGGGTGATCCCCAACACCACATGCTGCGCCAGCCCGGCTGCTAGGTAGGGCTGATCCAGCCTCAAAAAATACAGACAAATGCACCTGAAATTGACTAGTGAAAGTGCTCACAATTACATGAAAAAATAAATTACAAATATATATTTATAAATGTCCACACATATCTACTATAGTAACTTTAAGATTGCTAATAGCAGTCAATATTTTTATGGTTTGCTTTGTTTTGTTAAAAAAAAAAAAAAATGGCTACCAACATCTAAAACCCAGGGGAGTTCAAATTGAATTAAAAAAATTAGAGGCTTTAGTAATGAGGAACCAGAACCTCTGCCCAGCTTTCTGCTGTTACTGAGCAGTAGGTGCCTGTTTAGGTGAGGTTTGTAGCAGCCCAGCCTCCAAATCCCACCTGGCTGGCCGGAGCCAGCATTTGTGCCGTCTGACCCATACAAGCAATTCAGGGGTGTGATAACTGGCCTCGGAGAGATTCCAAATGCTCTTCAAGAAAAAGAAAGAGACAGAGGGGGTGGGCAACTGTGTTTTGACTATAAGTTACAACATAACAGAATAACTCCTACTGCAACATACAGCTGAAGAAGCAATTCCATAATTATTTAAAAAGAATTAAGATGAGAAGTAAAAGTACTAAGAGGAGAAGTCCAACAGATGACGTGGGAGCTCAAAACAGAAACAACCAGAGGAAGGGATTTTCGAGCACAAACCTGAAAAACTGAAAGGAGATGTCTGGGAAACTACAGAGCAGGCAGAGCACTCCCAGCGGGAGAGTATTCTAGACGGACCTCACGAGGAAGCATTTGTGGGCACTGCTTGAGATCCGCTCAACTATGGCTGTAAGCTCCACCAGCTGTCACCACCTGGAGGACAAGGCCATAGGCTGCCTTGAAGCAAGCACAAGATGCTCTTGACTAGTAGGGAGGATACTGGTATGAACTGGTTATCAAAGCCAGGGAGGTTCCCCCACCCCCCATAGTCCAGGCACTGAGAAAGAGGACAAGAAGAGGACTGAGAAAGCAATATATGCAATAGTAAGAGCAGATCCCTCCAAAGGCCCTGCAGAATCTGGTCTGCATTTCAGACACTGTTCCTGTGGTCAGGGAGGTGTAAATACCAAGCCCCCTACCAGGGAAAGCCCACTGGCTGTCCCTGCAGAGGAGGAAGGTGCCCAGGGCTGTGTGCGGGAGGCCCCCGGGCTGTAGGAGCACAGGCAGGCCAGGGAGGCTTGAGCTTCCAGTGATGTATCTGCCCTTCACTGCACAGCTCTCACAGCCTGAAGGAAGAAAGAAGGAAGGAAAACACACATACAGACACAAGACAGCTAAGATGATTGTACTAGTAATTTCTAGTGATTTACTGAAAGGAGCAGTTAGTGCTTACATTTTTGATCAATTTAGCATGCCTCTATCTGGTAATGTGAACACCTACTTTGACCATAACAATATGTAGTGTAACATCTCCTACCATGTTGTTTTTGAAATTCTATGTCATTTGTAATACTTTTTTAAAAATTCTCTCAAAAATTAAAAAGAAGTTATGGAATTACATTCCCAACCAAAAATGTTTGTATTCTTTGGGTTTATGATTATTTAGTTTGGTAAATTATTTGTATCATCTCATTTGATCTAATTTCACTACAAAATGGATATATAGGTAAGGATTATTCTCACACCGCGTCATACATGCAACAGGACACACTTATTACACATATTAGAATCTTCCCCACCAGGAGCAAGTGAAGGGCCAGACCCCACAGGCATCTCCGAAGTGTACGCCTAAGTCAGGGAGGCAGCTTTGATCTAGGTGCTTAGGATAAACCTATCTGCAAAGTGAAAGGAAAGAAATGAGAAAAGTACTCTGCTTTGCTAAGTATTGTTTTATGACAATTTCATTTCTGATTTATATGTCTGTCAGGTCCTCTTCTTCTAGTTCTTCCATGACTTCCTCTTTAATTTAAGTGTTTGGTTCACTGTAATTCTTTCTACCATAATGGTTAGGCAGGTCTTTGGGTTTTATTTTATTTTTTTCAGGTTATTTGCAACCAATTTTTTGAGCAGTCCACTTTTCACGTACCCAGATTGATTCCTGGTGACTGTTGATTTCTAGGTTCTTTATTCTATTTTATTTACCTGTCTCCACTGTTTACCTATCACAGTGCTTCATCTACTTGAGGGTTACAGCATATTTTGACACATGATCGTGCTTACGTCCTCCAGGACACCATTAACATTGTACTTTTTCCAAGTTTCATGGGCTGTCCAAGTGAACCTCACAATGGCCTCGTTTAGCTGCAAATACCAACTTATTTTTATTAGAATGGACTTTCAAAACTTCACATCTTTGAAATGTTAGGTTTTCCATCCATTTGTTTCAGGCTTTCTAACATACTTCTTTTGATTCTCTGACAGTATTTTAAAGTTTCTTTTGTTATTTATCATCTTTAATATATCCTTCACATTTCCTGTAACATGTGTTCACAGGCATTTAATATTCTGGGTTGCTGACATGTATATGGTATTTTCTTCCACTCTATCTTAAAGTATATGCAAGCTCTTAATTTCTTTGCATTAATTGTTCTCATGAATTACCAAATTTTCTTACTGTAGTGTTTTCTCAACAGCTTCTCTTGGAAATTCTAGGTAAATGTTGTGTTATCAACATGAATTACCCTTTCCTATTTTTGATTAGCACCTCTTTAATAATGTCATATTTTATTAGTGACAGTAGATACTATTAAATTCTTTTTGTCTTTAAAAGGAATGCTTCTATTGTTTACCAATACCTTTGATTCTGTCTCTGAGACTGATGTCTTTCATTATAAGTAAATATTCATTTATTCCTATTTGATTGAATGTAGATATTCATAAGCACTTTTTCAGGCTGTAATTTGAATCCGATACCACTGTGATAGATTAAGACAGGGTCACAAATTTTTTGGCACATCACCCACTAGAGAAGAAAAATCTCTGCCTCCTCTCCTAAATCTTGATGAATCTGTGATCATTTCAGAGGAAGCCAGAAGGGATTCAATATTACCCTGAGGAGGCAGGCATGGTGGCACATGCCTCTAATCCTAACACTTAGGAGGCTGAGGCAGAAGGATTGTTTCAAGTTTGAGACCAGACTGAGCTACAAAGTGAGCTCAATGCCAACCTGAATTGCATAGTGAGACCCTGTCTCAAAAAGCCATTAGCCTGAGGATAGGTCATTGCTATGGTCTGAATGTTTCTGTCCCACTCTAATTCATAGGCTGAAATTTTATCCCCCACAGTAGTATCAGGAAACAGGATTAATTCTTTTACAAAAGAAAACCAAGAGAGCTAATGGGCTCCTTTGTCATGGAAGGACACAGAAAGAAAGCTATGTCCTCACAGAGAGTGAGCCAGAGAGGACACTGTCAGAAGACTGTCCTTTACTGGCTCCTATATTTGGAACTTTCCCGAGCACAGAACCATGGCACATAAATTGCTGCTGTTTGTAAGCCACCTAGATCATAATATTCTTGTTACAGCAGCATAAACACTGTAACATAAATTTTATACCAAGAAATGTGGATGATGCTATACCACACAGGGTGGAAGCAGCTTTGGAATTGGGGGAGGGGTAGAGGCTGAAGGAGCTCTGAAATGTTCCCTGGGAAAAGCCCACATTTCCTTGAACAGACTGTTGAGAGCAATCTTCTTGGTGCCCAGAGAAAAAGAAAGAAAGCTGTTTAAAAGAAAAAAAAAAAAAAAAAAAAGATGAAGAAGAAGCCACAGTTTTCTTAGGGAATGCCTAAGTAGCCCTGAACAGATTGTTGGTCTAAATACAAATGGTAAAGTCCAACCTAATCTCGGTTAGAAATGAGAAACAAAATCCTCGGAAACGAGGGAAGGGCTGCTTTTGCTGTAAGATGACCATGGACTTGACGAAACTGTGCTGGTGTTCAAGTATTTTCTGGAAAGTAAAACCCTGAGAAGGGGTTAATTTCCTCCTTGGCAAGTCACTGGCCACAGCCCTTGTGTCCACCCCTCACCCCCCACTCCCGCACACACACATATATTCTCATTCTTAGAATTATGGATAGGCTCAGAGTATTCCAAACCTTTACATTCTGCTCTCCTCTGGATTAAGGATGACTTTCCCAGGAAAGTCTTCTATGCATGGTCTTCTAGCCCTCACTCACCCACAGGAGACTGGACCTTGACCCCGAGCACTTCTTTTCCAAGAGGCTGCACCTGGGCCCTTGTCCGGTGCATCACTTTGTGTGGCGATATCGTTCCCCAGTTCAGACTTGGCAAGTGTCCCTTTGTTCTACTGCAGCCTTGCACCCACAGTTCTCAGGCCTGCCCCTTGCCTTCAGGGCCACCAACCCCAGGGAGGAGGTCCATCCATGGCATGAAGAAGTATATGGGGACTAATTACTTTCCTTTGGCTTCCAGAAGAGACCTGAAATGCATGGGGACCAATACATGCTATTGAAGTTGCTCCTGCCCTGTCTTTCCTCTGTGCCCAGAACTCCTTCGAGCTACCAGCCACCATGCAAGGGGACGGGCACCTAGAGTCCACCCTGGAGGCTGGTGACTAGTACTCAGCACTTTGTTCCTTTGGGACTGATAAGCAGTTCATGGCCCATTGCTTAACAATGGGCAATTCTGTCTTCAAATCATTTCTGTCTTCTCAAATTTTGCTAACAGCCATCAAGAGCACCTGGGCTGCTGCTTGGGCACTTTGATTAGCTATTGTCCTAGCCAAATAGCCATTGGTGTCACCAACTTGAGCTTTCTGGTCTCCACAGCTAGGAAAAGAAAATTTCTGTTGTTTGGAACCAACCCACCCATCCTACAGCGTTTTGCTAAGGCAGCTCAAACTGACTAAAGCAGTCACGAGATGTCTTGCAGCCTTCTCCATGCTCCCTGAAGACAGATGCTCTTGGAGTAATGAGATAAACACCCTGGTAATCATGATGCCACCATGTTAGGATGGACCTGGAGCAGGATGTTCACAGCTGGACCCAGATTTCAGACAGCCCAGCCAGCTGTGGAGTGAAAAATCCTGAGATTTTTCTAGTCCCCACCTAGTCATATCTTTTCAGATGAGGCTTTAGACATAGAGCTACAGAGATAAGTCATCTCTGCCATCTTGTTTGTCCCCACAAAACATGAGAATTTGAAAGAAAAAAATATGATTATTTTATTCTACTAAGGTTAGAAGAGTTAGTTGCAATAGATAGAAAAAATATTACAAAATGCATTTGTCTGTCTCATTTAGTACTTTCTACTCTTACTGTAGCTTTTTCTGATGTTTACTTACTATCCTTGGTTTCTTTTGTTTGTATGTCCCTCTTTCACTCATTTATTTTCAACTCTTTTGAATCATTTTGTTTTAAGTCTCTTTTGAATATGATATAGAGTTAGGGTTTTCTCTAGAATCCAGTTGGAAACTTTCTCTCTCTCTCTCTCTCTCTCTCTCTCTCTCTCTCTCTCTCTCTCTTCTTTTGAGACAGGGTCTCACTGAGCAGTAAGTACAGACTGGCCTTGAGCTCACTTGATAGCCCAGGCTGGTCTTGAGCTTGCAACAATCCTCCTGCCCCAGCCTCAGCTGGAATAGTGGGGCTAGGCCACCATGCCCATCGATAGTTGTCAGTCATGCTGATGTTTAATGTGACTGATACATTTTGCTTCAGCTTACTGACATTATTCTCTATTTTTAAGTTTATTTTAGTTTTTCATGATATAGACTCTTGAGAAAGAGAAGTCAAGGTAGAACAGTTGTGTGTTCAGTCATTCTGTACTTTTTAAAGTTTGAATGTTTTTCTATTGGTTATTGTCTTAGTTACTTTTTACTTGTAGCTGGGATAAATACCTGACGCTCAAAATGAATAAAGGAAAGGTTTATTTAGCTCACTGTTACTGGAGGTTTCAGTCCATATTCGGTTGTCTCCAAGGCAGCGAGGCACATGGCAGAGAGCAGCAGTTCATGGTGGTGGAACAGCAGCAATGGTGACAGAGGCAACAGAACAAACAGGGGAGCAGAGAGCAACAGCTTCAGTCTGTCTCTCTGTCTCTCCTTATATTACATTCAGGCTCTCCACCTCAGCCTATCCACCTTAGGCTACACCCATAATCCCAGAAGTACTTAAAACACACAATCCCAGGGATCATGGATCAAGTCTCAAACTCTAGATCAGTACTAAATCAAATAATCCCAGGGACTTATGAGTCAAGTCTCAATCTATAGAAGTCCCCGCCCCATGACTACCTGAGGCTTCGGGGGGACAACTAGACATAAATCATAACAGTTATATTTATGGTTATAACTATAAAGTATCCTGTCTTTTAAAATGTCTTTCAGTTCCTTTTTCTCTTCTTCTTTCTATTCTTCCTTTTTCCTGTCTCCCTCTAAGTTTCTCCCCACTGCCTATGACATAATAACATATTAATACTATTTTTGCACTTCTAAATAAGTATTTCACTTCTGTTGTTTCATTCGTTAGCTTTAAATGAAATATCTTGATCCTCAGCCACCATCGATGAGAATTCAGAAAGCTCACTCTACTTCCTTTGCCTCATGTAGTTATTGCATCCCATTTCCATGTACACAGTTTCACTGTGTTTTTGGACCCTAATTTCCATATCGTCTTCATTTTGTGTCCACTTTTAATTACACTTAAGCTCATGGCCATAAAAGAGTGAAACTGATCCTTTCTCGTATGCCATTTGCAATAAGTAATTCAAAATGGATCAAAAACCCAAGCATAAGACTTAAAACTATTAGAGGGAAATATATGGGGAAAAGTTTGATGTCATTTGATTTGGCAATGGTTTCTTCAATATGATGCCAAAAGAATAACTAAGAAATAAGAAAATATATAAATTGAACAGTACCAAATTTTAAAACATTTTTTGCTTCAAAGGACACAGAATGAAAAGACACCGACAGAATGGGAGTGAACATTTGTAAATATCTCCTACAACTCGACAGCAATTTTAAAACGAGTGAAGGTGGGTATTTGTCCAAAGAAAAAACATAGATGACCAAATAAATGCATAGAAAGATACTCAGGATCACTAATGTTACAGAAATGCAGATAAAACTATAAAGATACCACCAGACTTTCAACAGAATGGCTGTTGTGAAAATAGGTGGGAGGAGGAGAAGGAGAAAAGGGAGAAGGAGGGGAGGAGGAAGGGATGAAGGGAGGGGGAGGAGAAACAAGGGCAAGAAAGGAGGACATTAGAGGTGGAATGAATCTCTTCTTTCATCCCTCTCCTGTGAGATTTTTTTGATCTTCAACTGTAGTTTCTGTCTGCAACTTTATCGTCAAACACGATGGCTAGCAATGTTACCAACAAGACAGATCCTCGCTCCCTGAATTCCTGTGTGCTCGTTGGGAATCTGAACATTCTTGTGGTGAAGAAATCTGATGTGGAGGCCCTCTTCTCGAAGTATGGCAACATTGTGGGTTGCTCTATTCATAAGGGCTTTGCCTTTGTCCTGTATGTTACTGAGAGAAATGCCTGGGCTGCTGTAGCTGGAGAGGATGGCGGAACGATTGCTGGCCAGGTTGTAGATATTAATGTGGCTGCAGAGCCAAAAGTGAATGGAGGAAAAGCAAGTGTGAAACGATCTGCAGCGGAGATGCAGTACCCAAACACCCTTCTCCGTCCCCTCTACTCAGTTCCTCTTCTGACCTGGACTATGACCTTCAATGTGATTATCATCACAAGATGTACAGTTACCCGGCACATGTTCCTCCTCCTCCTCCTGTTGCTCGGGCTGTAGTGCCCTCAAAATGCCAGTGTGTACCAGGAAACAGGCCCCAAAAAGGCAGAAGTGGCTTCAATTCTAAGAGTGGCCAGGGGGGATCTTCGTCCAAGTCTAGAAAGCTGAAAGGGATGACCTTCAGGCCATGAAGAAGGAGCTGACCCAGGTAAACCAAAAAGTGGATTCTTTACTGGAAAGCCTGGAGAAAATTGAAAAGGAACAGAGCAAACAAGCAGTGGAGATGAAGAATGAGAAGACTGAAGAGGAGCAGACTACCACCTCCCAGGAGAAAGATGAGACCAGTGTGAAGATGGGGTCTGAGGGGGCTGCAGATGACTCTGCTGAGGAGGGGATCTCCTGGACGATGATGAAAATGAAGATTGGGCAGGGGACCTGCTGGAGCTGATCAAGGATGATGACAAAGAGGCTGAGGAAGGAGAGGATGACCAAACAGCGCCAAAGTGAGCATGACTTTTACGCTCATAGTTGAGTTTAGAAGTCTTGTTCCATTATTTCTTTACCTAGGCACTTGTCTAAGATCAAAATTGCACCAGGTCCTCTCCCTTAGTGTCTTCAGTGCATGCCTCCTGTTCTCCATGTCCAGCACGTTCATAACTGCACTGTGCCAAGCACCATTCACTTCCTTTGATGCTCTTAGTAGCTTTGTTAAGTCTTCTGTAATTTTTGCTTTTTAATTTTGACACCTCTTTATGACCTAACAATAAAAGGTTGTATGGTTTTTACTGAAAGAAAGAAAGTTGGTTTTCAAAGAAACGACTCTGATTCATTGATCCTGTATCGTTCTTTTAGTCTCTGTCACTGATTTCAGCTCTGATTTTTGTTATTTCTTCCATTCTACTGGTTTTAAGTTCACTTTGTTTGTGTTTCTCTAAAACCTTGAGAGGTGTCACTAGTTTACTTGTGATTGCTCTAAATTTCTAATGTAGGCACTCATAGCTGTAAATTTGTCTCTTAAAATTGTTTTCACTTCTATCCCACAGATGCTATCACAGTGTGTGATACCATTTGTACTTGATTTTCAGGAGTTTTGTTTTTGTTTCTTAATTCATGCAACTGGTACAGGGTCTCACTGCACAGCTCAGACTCAAAGTGATCCTCCCATTTTCAGCCTCCCCATGCTGGGATTTCAAGCATGCACCACCCCCAATTACTTCAGTGACTCACTGATCATTCAAAAGTGTATTATTTAATCTTCATGTGGTTGTAGAATTTCTCATACTGATGGTTTCTAGTTTCATTGCAATTATAAGATACACTAAATTATTCATGTTTTAGATTTGGTAAGACTTACTTTATGTTCTAAATATCACCTGCTTGGGTAATTTCCATAGCTGATAAGGAAAGTGTAATCTTCTGTCAAAGATGAAATATTCTTTATATGTCTGTGTATTAGTTACTTTTTGCTCGTTGCTGGGACAAATACCCGACACTCAAAATAAAGGAAGGAAAGGTTTATTTAGCTCACAGTTCGTAGAGGTTTCAGTCCATATTCAGCTAGCGCAAGGCTGAGTGGAGCAGGGTGGAGAGCATCCAGTTCATGGAGGCAGAACAGCAGCAAAATGGCAGCAGAGGCAGCCAGTCAATCAGGGCAGCAGAGCAGCAGCAACAGCTAGAGCTCCAGTCTGTCTCTCTGTCTCTCTTTATATTACATTCAGGCTCTCCGCCTTAGCTCCCACCCTAGGCTACACACATAATCCCAGAAGTACTTCCACCCATAATCCCATCAGTACTAAAACCCATAATCCCAGGGATCATGGATCAAGTCTCAAACTCTAGAAGTCCCTGCCCAATGACTCCATGAGACTTTGGGGGGACAATTAGACATAAACCATAACAGTCTGTTAAGTCCATATGATGTATAACAAACTTGTTTAGCAGCACTATTTCTTTGATTTTTGTCTAGAAAGCCTATTTGTGAGAATGAGGTCTTGAAGTTGCCATTACTACATTGCAGTCTCTCTGCTACCTTATGTTGAGTAGTTTTGTGAAGCTAGATGCGCTGATGTTTATGAATAATGAATATATATTTATAATCCTTACACCTTCTCGGTGGATTATTTCCTTTTACCACATATAGTGGTCTACTTTACCTCTTCTAATTGTAGCTTAAAGTCTACTTTGTCAGGTATCAGTGTAGAAGATCCTGCTTGTTTGGGGATTCTACTTCATGGAATAGAATCCTTTTTTCTATCTTTTGACTTTCAGATTTCATATTTCTTTGCCAGGAATGTGTGTTTCTTGCAGACAGTATGTAACTGGGTTTAGTTTTTTATCCAGTCCAAACTTCTGTATTTTTTACTTGGCAAATTAAGACCAGTTGTATCCAAGGTTTTAATAGAATAGCATGCAGGCTTCCTCTTGTTTCATTGAGTGTTTGATTCTGATTTGTTTATCTATTTTGTAATGAGAGTGATTCTTTCTCATACACTCTTGACTGTGTTTACCTCTCTCTTCTGTGTATGTGATTCCTTTCTGAGTATGTATCACAGACTGATAAGGGCTTAAAACTCCTACATGAATGTACAGCAAAGGGGTAAATTTAGGGCTTCAGGAAGTTCAAAACCTGCTAACAGAATTTGAGACTCTGAGAACTGAGACAACTTCTCTGGGTGATCTATATTTGTTTGAGTTTTCAAACAAAGGAGAGGTATACTAAGGCAAACATGAATATCTGAACAGGACCTTGAGAATCAGTTCAGATATTTTTCCAAGTTGTAAATTATGTCAACCAGGAGAACTACCTTATCTCTGGGTTGACATTCACTGTAGGACTGAGATGCCTATAACTGTAGTCTCCTTCTACTTACTTGGGGTGGGAGCCCGATGTTTTTAGCTGCAATTTTATCTTGTCCTTTGAGGCATAATGGCTTAATGGGCCACTACAGGCCTCAGCAAGGGCCAGTGACTCAGAGAGGGTCAGTTACTATGAATCCACTGCCCAACTCTTGACCAGAGGCCTAGGCTTGGGACAGACTCAGTGATCTCCATCAAGTATGCTTTCTAAAACTGATTTAGCCATCACAAATCCTTTCTGTTTATGGTTATCTTAGAAGAAGATAATCTTAGATATAAATGACAAATATCTTAGAAGATATTATTTCCCCCATAATTCTGAAAGATAGGTCTGCAGGCTGTGGTAGTTTAGTGATATAGTAATATAATTTAGCAGTTATTGTTTTTTTCAGGGCTCAAAAAATCATCATTTGAAGCACTCCTGGCCTTTAGAGTTGGTCGAGAAATCTGCTCCTATTCTGGTGAATTTGCCATTGAAATCACTGCACACTTTCTCTTGCAGCCTTTAGAGGCCTTTTCTAGTCTTGAATTTTTGTCAATTTAACCAGGACATGCTGTGAAGAGGTGCGGCTCTGTCTCTATGTATCTGGAATTTTAAATCCAGTCCCCGAATATCCTACATTTGCACAATTTTTAAAGTTCTATTACTTTACTGAACAGGTTTTCTGTGCTATTAGCCTCTATTTCCTCTTTTTCCTTGAGGCTTGAGTCTCCAGTTTGGTCTTTTAATGCTACAGAGCTTTAGTATACTCCCTTAATGGATTCTTACTCTTTTCTCTTTATTATTGCCTGACTGTTTTAGTTCATTTACACCATATTCAAGCCCAAATATGCTTCTTTTCTGCTTGATTATATCTATTGGTGAGACTTCCAGTGGAGTTTTTTTTATTTGACTTATTGAGCTCTCCATTTCTAAGATTTCTGTTTGCTTTTCCCCCTCAAATCCTCTTTTTACTGAAATACTGTGTCCTGCATTCTCTTTTTTAATTTATTCATCCACTTACTTAAAACTTCTTTGAATTTGTTAATCATTTTAACAATCAGTTTTTTGAAACTATTTTTGTTTCATCCCCTTTGATATCTATGAGCTCAGTTTTTTGAGAGTTATGAACTTTTGGAAGCCTTTGCCCTTGTTTTATCATGTTTCTTGTGTTTCTATGTTGGGATTTGTACATCTGTTAGTAAGCAATTTTCCCTTTAAGATATACTTAGGGCTATAGATATACCTCAGTGTCCAAGAAACTCTTTGACTTTCTTTAAGAATTAAAGTGAATTTTTAAAAAAGGAATTAAAGTGCATGTACTATAGAGATATCTGCATAGCCTAAACTATGAAAACAACCTAGATTTCCACCAACTGATTAGTGAGTAAAAACGATGTAGCCCATACACTCAATGGGATATAATTAATGATAAAGAAGAACAAAATCATGGCATTTCTCAGGGAAGTGGTGAAACTGGAGCGCATCATGTTAAGCAAAATAAGCCAGACTCAGAGCTGCATCATGACAGTTCGCTTATCTGTAGAAAGTAGGAAGGAAAACAGAAAAGCATGACATATAAGTAGATGGAGAGGTAGGGCTGGGGAGATAGTTTGGCTGTCTGAATACCTGCCTGGCAAGAGCAAGGACCTTGGTTCGATCCCCAGTACCACATGCTGTGCCAGCCCTGCGCTGAGCCAGCCACCAAAACCAGGTGTGGTGGCACATGCCTATAATCCCAGGGTTAGGGAGGCTGATACAGGAAGATCACTACAAGTCCAAGCTGCATAACAAGATCCTGTACTAAATTAATTAATTAATTAATTAATTAATTAAATATTGTTAAAATAAATTAAAACTTAAAAAGAGGTAAAGACAAGGGTATGTAATGAGGAGGTGTTATATGTGTGTACAAGTATGTCAAAGTGAAACCTATTATTCTGTATTACTAGTATGAACTAATTAGCAAGGCTATCAGGTTTTTTAACATAAAATTCTGAATACTCTACTATATGCTTGGTAAACACAACAGTTATACAACTACTTGTAGATAAACCACCTGTAGGTTATTATAATGAAATTTTCCATTTGGAGATTAAATTGATCTCAGTTTATGAAAAAACAGAGATATCCAAAGACATAATTCATTGTAAGTCATGACCCTTGTTCAGAGCTCAGTTTTAAAAGTCAATTATTGGAGAAATATTTTAGAGACAATCATAGAAATAGTAGCACCTAGTGGATGGTAATAAATAATTACTATCATTTATTTTAGATGCTATAATAATATACACGTAAAATAATTTCTTCTGTTGTTCAGAAAAATTACTTCTGTTCTAAAGATGCCTACTGAACTGGGGAGATAGTTCAGTAGAATAAGTGCTTGACTGGCACACACAAGGACCTGAGTTCAATCCCCGGTTCCACCAAAAAAATAAAAATAAAAATAAAATAAAGATGCCTACTAAGATACCTACAGGTGGAATGGAATGATAAATTATTATCCAGCTGTAGACTTGGAAGACAATGATAAAACAAGAGCAGGATAGGATCGGCTATTATAACTGTTGAGGCTGGATGCAGGACATGGGGTGATCATTGTATTATTCTCTCTATTTTTGTACATTTTTCAAATTTTTCTAGTTAAAAAGTTTGTATCGCAGAAATGAAAATGAAGAGTTCACTGTCAGTTCTTCTTTCCCAGTTGGCCAAGCCACAACCAGGCTGGCAGATATTCCTGGAGCTGTGTACTCACAACAAGTTCGTGGAAACAGGGTCCTCTGACATTTTCCTTGCATGGACAGGTTGGATCAATAAAACTTCCTTGGCTCACACTTACTGTGCTGGGTGTCTGACATTGTTTCTTCACCCTCTGGTGTTTAACGTTGCAGTGGATGTGAACGTAGTGATATGAGCAGTCTGACTTTTCACCCTCGGCAACTTCACTTCAATCTTTTGTTCCCCATACAATTGGCCCTTCAACCATTAGGGTCTGGTAATTTCACTAGGATGTCTCCTACTGTGACACTCTGACTTGTCCTCCCTGGTGCACCTACACCATCCTCTGCACTATGTCAAGATGCTGAGTTACATATTTTATTATCAAAAAGTTTTCCTGAATTTTATCTTTAAATGTTTGGATCTCATACCATTCATACTTGTCATCTAAAACTCTAGTTACATGTATCTGAGATCCCCAGATAGATAGATAGATAGATAGATAGATAGATAGATAGACAGAGATAGATACAGATAGATACAGATACAGATACAGATAGATACAGATACAGATACAGATACAGATACAGATACAGATACACATGCAGATGCAGACGCAGATACAGATACAGATGCAGATGCAGATACAGATACAGATACAGATACAGATACAGATAGATACAGATACAGATACAGATACAGATGCAGATGCAGATGCAGATGCAGATGCAGATGCAGATACAGATACAGATGCAGATGCAGATGCAGACGCAGACGCAGACGCAGACGCAGATACAGATACAGATACAGATACAGATGCAGATGCAGATGCAGATGCAGATACAGATACAGATACAGATGCAGATACAGATACAGATGCAGATGCAGATGCAGAGGCAGAGGCAGAGACAGAGGCAGAGGCAGAGGCAGAGACAGGTACATCCCGTGCTCCCACCTCTGGGCTTTGCAGAGCGCCTCTTTCCTTCATGCTTCTTCCACTTGCGGCTTCACCCCATGACCTCTTGCCCCTGCCTTACTCCACACTTCACACTCTCATTACTGCCTCCCCTCTCATCTGTGTCCACGCACTTCTGCTTTGGCACATTCTGTCATTAGGTAATTGCTTCACTGACAATGTTTTTACATTAATTTAAAACAAGTTCTAAGGATATGTTTTTCATCTGTTTAGGAGCCAGTGTCCTCCATCTGCTGTTTGGTTTAGCTCCTGTTTGCCATATTTTTTTGTGTAAAATCTTTCTTTCAGCACCTTTTAAAAAACATTTCATCATTGAATGAACTGCATTTTCCAAAATTAGCTATTTCCGAGTGATCTTTTACTGGGGAGGAGGGAGGGAGGGTTCCAGGCTCTGTTCCCTTGTCTGCCATCCCAGAAATAGATGGCTTCCTGCAAATGCAGCTCGCCCCACATTTTCTCAGCCCTCTCCTGTATTTCTCAGAGCCAAACCAGGAGCAGAGCTTGCTGCAGCAGCCCTGGAGATGTCATTTCCTGAACAACTTTGTTAACTTTCTCACTTGGAATGAGCGCTTCACCTTCAGCATGAATTTTTCCTGGAGCTGCCATCTCTTGGCGCTCCGGGGGGCTTCTTCTCGCTTCCTCTTGCACAGCTACTGGACAGTTTCAGCGTCTCTTGGCAGCCTGCACAGGTGTTGTAGATCTCTCTCTCTCTCTCTCTCTCTCTCTCTTCCCCCTCCCTCTTTCTCCCCCCCCCCCCGCTCTGTCCCTCCCCCTCTCAAAATACAGAAACTCCTCAATTTTTTTTTTCTTCTGTCTTCTGTATAATTCCAAAGACAAGAAGAAGGAAATGCCGGTCGTGTATGCCCTGGTTATATCAGAAATCTGAATTTATTTTTAGAAATATATTACTGCAGAGCCTTATGGTTCACATTTTATCAGTCAGCTTTAGTTTCGTTATTCTGGTTTTAATAATTTTACCTTTTGTAAAAAATAGCTCACTTTCTTCTGACATGGTGTGCGTATAAAGCTTGCTTAGTCCGTGGGAGGCGTAGACTGTCTCAGCTGGGAAAGCATAACAGCAGTAGAAAGGGAAAGATAAACTCAGACGCGACAGAACTCTGCACTCAATCCCGAAGCAGAAGCGGGATTATTACTACGAGCCAACTTTTGCTGCCTTCCCAGCTGCTGCTCCGGATCCTGCTTTAACTGCGAGGTGACAGGATGATCTTGTTTTCTTTCGTGTAAGGAAACCAGGATCTTTCCTGGTCGGTAAGTGTGTGGAAGCATCTGGACTCACTGACTGCAACAGACCTTAATAGTGCGGAACTCACTGGGGGAAAGTTGTGTGTATCATATTGTCATTTTGCATCTGTTACTCTGATTAGGATCATTGTAATACATTCAAATTCATTAATGACGGCTACTTTGGACCCCTAAATAATTAATGGAATCATAGGTGCCTCCCTCTGCAGCAGCTTGAAGGCAGAGTGTCTCAGGCAGCCCTGGGAGCTCCGAATAAACAGCTCTCGCTGGCAGCTGAGTGGGCTTGCCAGGCTGCGCTGCTCCTCTTCCTGAGCCTCCCTTAGCTGAGCCTGGGAGCACGGGCAAAAGCGGGGGAGCACCTGGGAGGGAGAGAGTCTGACGTCACCAGCAAGGGCAAAGGTTCCAAGTGCACCCGGCTCGCCGTGTGAGTCGAGGTCCACGACCGTGGACCCTGGCTCTCAGCGCTGTCATAGACTCCTCAGTGAACCCTACGTGCTCTGTGCGCGGAGAGGCTCTGGATAGAGACGTGTCTCCTGGAGAAAGAAAGGCGACAAGAGGGGGAAGGTGCGAGGCTGTGAACTCCAGTTCACCGGAGTGCTAGGATGCTGCTGCGTGTAGCTTTCCTTACCCTCAATTCCTAGAATGATTCCAAAGCCTGGAGGAAACAAGGTCTGTTTCTAAAATATAAAAAACCTCATCCTCCCCTATGCTACTGCACTGCTTGTATCTTTCCTTTCAGCCCATACTCTGAGTGGGAGCAGCTGCCCACATACGAAATGAAGGTGCCAATATTCAGAGACTTTTCCAGAAGCAGACTTGAAGCCATAAAAAAAAAAAAAAAACTCTCCAATTTATTAGGCTATGATTAAAAATGCACACACAATTAACTGCAGAAATGCTTGTTTCTCTATATCCTCAGGACAACAATTCTGGGCAGAGTTTTCAATTTATCTGTGTTTCATCAATGTGGAAGACCATATAAATAAATGGCAGTGGCCTATCCTGGGGCAGTGAAGAGGTCATGAAAAAATCCATAATCCACAGAAATTGAAAGTCTTAATAAAGATAATGCCCTGCTCAGGAACTGTGGAGTTAATGCATACTTGTAAACGTCTCAAGAAAAGATGGTGAAAGAGGGAAAGGAGGGAGAGGGAGCATGAAACTTAGAAACTAACGTTGAGAGGAGAGGACCAAGAAAAAAGGCCAAGGAATCTTATGTACCAGGATCCCTCTCCTTGAGGCTGGAGCCCGGCCTCCCTGGCTTTCTTCCTAGTTGTGCCTCTGATACTCTCCAGGAAGCATGCACAGAGGAGCTTAATCAGCTCTGGCACTGCCACCCTTGGAAACCCAATGATCATGGGTATATCAAAGCCAGCGAAAGGAGTCAAAGGATGTGAGCTGCGCTTATCTACCACCCACCACGCAATGTCAGGGTCAGACAGGGCCTGAAACATGGCAGGTAGGGATGCAGGGCTTGGAAATGGAATGGGCATGAGAGAAAAGCAGTTTAGCAGAACATCACTAATAACCATCATTAGTCAGACCTCCCTTACTTGTAGGCCATCAAAGATTTACAGATGATCCCTGATTTACCATGATTAGACTTATGATTTTCCAACCTTATAAAGATGTACAAACTATAACTGCCAGTCAAAACTGTACCTTAAGTTGTGAATTTTGATTTTTCGCCCAAGGTAACAATATGTGGCAAATACTTCCCTGAGATTCTACCACGAGAAGGTCAAACTGCAGCACTCAGCCAGTCACAGAGCACCAGGGCAAACAAGTGACACAAGGATGTCCTCTGTGCTATGCTATGATGTGACCAAGATAGGTATAGTAAGTGCACCTTTTTTTTTCTTTTTTTTTTTTTTTTTTTGGTGCAGGGTTTCACTAAGTATCTCTGACTCATAGTGATCCTCCTGTTTCCTTTCTTCCAAGTACTGTGATTATGGGCATGTGCCACCACGCCCAGACTCCATTACCGGCTCAGCATTCCCAAGAGCGGGGTCAGTACTGCAGTGTCAGGAATTGAACCCCGGCCCCTGCAAACTGTACATATTGCACTTACTGAACTAATGAATAAACCCAATGTGTACTAAGAATTTCATTAGTGGGTGCAAAGCCCAGATATGAACCACACATATCCAAATCCACAGTCTATGTGTTTAACCACAGCCCTGCCATGAAAGACACTGCTATCTCTTTAGTGGTATGTGGCCGGCCTTCTGGTAAGATACACAGGTAGAAAGAATGTGTCTCTAAGTTTTACTTTGGTTAAATCAGAGACACAAGAGATATAAGGAAACCTGGTTTGAGACATGGGCAGTACAACTGACCTCTTGGATGAGAGGAGAGACCAGAAACCAAGAACCTCTGGTTCCTTTAGATTATGAAGTACATAAAGATGATAAATAATCACTATGACTAATTTGCATAATTGAATCTCCTTTGTCAACATGTATACATAACCGGGCATAGTGGTGCACACCTGTAATCCCAGCGCTCGGGAGGCTGAGGCATGAGGATCGGTGAGAGTTTGAGACCAGCCTGCGCTACAAAAGTGAGCTCAAGGCCAGCCAGAACTGCATAGTGAGACCCTATCTCAAAAAGA
Organism: Myocastor coypus; assembly: GCA_004027025.1. Taxonomy (NCBI): domain Eukaryota; kingdom Metazoa; phylum Chordata; class Mammalia; order Rodentia; family Myocastoridae; genus Myocastor; species Myocastor coypus. The sequence continues at coordinate 45,705 of PVJA010002990.1, read as the reverse complement.
CAAAAAAAAAAAAAAAAAATGTATACATAGCTTTAAGCATAATAGTGCCTGGCACGTGCATTATGAGTGAGTTGGTAAACACACAAACTAATGAACAAATGTGCTTACAAAGAAAAAATATTTCTATACTCATCTGTAGAAGATTACTGCACATGGAACAACACACCAGCCCTGCCATTATCAGTCTTTTTGCCATACGTGAGCACCCAAAATCCTCTTTAAGTGAAAGGAATGTAGCAGCTATAGTTATTTATATAAGGGAATGTGTCAAGAACAGTAAATCAGGCACAGGCTGAGAGCATTCCCAAGCCGGTGGTGCACATATCATGCCTCCGAAGTTTTCCATCCTTAGCCATTACTTTTTAGCATTTCCTTGCACTGCCCTTTTACTACAAGAATCAATCTGGACTTTTAATTATTTGCTCTTTGACCTGATGCATATGGATTTACAGCACACTTTCAAGGCTATGGGATCTTTGCCTTGGATTTTCTACCATTTAAAGATCAATTTTAACTAAGCACAGCTAATTAGAGATCAACAAACCCTTTCAATCTCTATCTAGGACCTATGTAAGTGTTTAAAATCTAGAAAATTTTCCAACATAGTCAAAGTTAATTTCACGGGCAAGTATAAAAAAAACATTCATTCAAGAAACAGAACTTCTAATGGTCATTTTCAACTGACAGGGCCTTAAGAAAACCAAGGACAAGAAGTGAGACCTCTCAGGTTTCAGACACACTGTGATCACTTTTGGATGTGTGATTTTAAACAAATCACTAAACTTCACTAAATCTCTGTGCAACAGAGAAATCAAATGTTGAACTCTTGGCTAGGCAGATAAATATGCACGAGTTATTTTATTATAGTCAGTCTTGTTCCATAAGTGTGCCAGATTTATCAGCAAAGTTTTGAATTATTGGATAAACTTTCGTTTTTCATCTCTTCCATTGCTTCCAGAAAACCACTGCAAAAAGCTGATCTGCAGGCAGCTGGGTTGAAGTAGATCAAGATCCCCTGATTTCCATACTAAAAATATGAAAGCCTTCCCAGATTTATGTAAAGAGAATCCTGTAGGTGTAAAAGCAATATGCTACATTTACATGAGGTGAGCTTTTTATTTTTGTGCCCGTGCTCAAGTATTTACTAGCCTTTGAATACTGTGTGTGTACTTGTTTCTAAAACTATTTATGCATCTTTCACTCTCAGTTAAAGACTCAAGTGATTTCATACATGATTTCCCCAAGTTAAATTTTCATTGAAAGTGGAAAATACTCAATTTCTGTTTGCACTAAGTGGTTTAAAATGCATGACAATTAACAAATGAGTCACATACAACCCTTTCCTGTAACTAATGCACTGAAGCTGAATTCATCAATTACAGGATACAATATCTACCTTGATGAATATACAGCAGCCTCCTTAGACTTTCTGCTTTTTTTCTTTGTTTGCTTTGTTGTTCTATGTATTCTATTCTTAAACTGTCCCCAGCAAGCTGCAGTAAAGGTGTCTTCCTTCTCTCTGGCCACCTTGCAGTCCATACTTCACTCCACTGTAGCAGCAACAGAAGCTCTGACTACCCAAGCCAACTAGCTTTCTGGATCTGCACCTACAGCCCAGGGAGAATCTTGTATTAGGGTGTGACATGCTGGATTTAATGTGAGTGTTGTAGTCTGAAGCAGAAATTATTTGTACAGCTGGAATACAACATTTGCATAAGTTACAATTAAAAGGGAAAATATAATTACAAATTTTCAACTTAATTTGAATGGTTTTTAAGATGCTCATTTGGCACAGGCAACAGCTTGCAGGCAAACAGAAGGCACTCCCGAGTCGCACCCCTTTGTCTGGGTAGGGGTAGTGAGCTCATTTTGGAGGACTTGTCTTAACCCCACGATCCCAGCAGCAGTGTGCATGGAGAGCCTAAGACAAGGCAATGTTTGTTTTCAAAATAGGATTACAACATACACCGTCATTCATAAATATTTGCATCTTTTAATTGTTTCTCAAAATGGAGCAGCGAGTGCTATCACACAGGAATCTCATTCCTCCTGTGGAGGGAATGAGCAGCGGAATTTTAACTAGTTTCATTCCCTTTCAGTTCTCAGATCTGAGATCTTTGGTCACATCTCCTGTACAGTGTTTTCCTCATATCACAGTCTCTTTAATGGCTCCAGTTTCTGATTTCCCCCCGATTAATTACATGTCTTTTTCTTGTACCTCCTTCACGCTGAAGGCATGTCATTCTTCACAGAGATAGTCTCAGCTAGGTATTCATGGGCTGAGTCCATTCGTTGGTTCATTTTCAAGACTTATTTTCTACAGCAGAAAGGAATCCTTTTTTTTATCCTCAAACACAAAAATCAAAATTTTCATAAGGCTGTGGATAGCATGTTTACTTGAAGCCTTAATCTCCCAAAGTCATGATAGCCATGATTATAACGGAGCGAGCATTGTGCTCATCAATACGCTTTGAAAAATAGAGGGAGAGGAGAAAATTATTCCATTCAGGCTTTCTCAGAAAAATGCATCCAAAAAGGCATATAAACAAAAAAATTACTATTATTGTGAATTATACAATTAATGATGTCTTTCTACTTTCCTAATCTTTCTTTTCATAACTATCTCCAAATAATGAGTTACCAGAAGATACTCTTAGAAAAGACGAATTATAAAAACTGATCTTTTGTTCTATTTACCCTGGAACCCACAGGGGAAATTCTATGTCAAATAGAAAACTATAAACTAACAGTATAACATTGTTTGTCTTTTTCCTAAGAGTTACAAAGGTGCTAAGTTGATAGAGAGTGTTATGAGGTAGTGTGCTTTTTTTTTTTTTTAAGAATTTTTTTATTTTATTTTTTTCTTGTTTCAGAACCTTTATTTGTTTATTCACTCATTTTTAGGGCTGGCTCAGCCTGTCCCAAGGGCAGGGCTGGCGCAGCATGTGGTGCCGGGGATTGAACTGTGGTCCCTGAAGCCGTCCAAGCTTTCCCAAGCAGGCACTTTAGACCACTGAGCTATCCCGCTGGGCCCCAAGTAGTGTGCTTTTTTTAAACCTTGTTTATTTAAAAAGTAGCAAATATAGGAAAATGAGAAGATTGCCACACTGCCTTCAGGAAATGTTACTTATAATCACCAGTTGAAACTAATGAAGGATTAATATACTGTAGATGAGGCTTTTGGGAGGAGTCATATTTGGATTACACACTTACAATAACTTCCCACTCAAAGCCAGGATATAGGTGTTATATTAAATACATAATATCATATATTTGATGAGGATAATTTATAATGGGAAATTCCTATTTTTGAATAAAATTATTCTGTAGCCCATAGATTTCTTTCAACTTTCTAAGTTTCCAATTTCCCCATTTCTTTCTTCTCTCATGCACGGTAAATAAATTTTCATCTGGTCTTCAGTTTGCATTTAAGTCAGGAACTAGAAGTCCGTTTTCCTAGAATGGCATTAACCAAACAATGAACCACCTACTACTGATGAAGTCATTTTATTTGCATAATACCTCAGTGTTTTATCTCATTATTTTTAAAACATAACATACTTGTAATGTTATCAATTTTATGACTTACAATAAGGTTAAATTACTCAATTTTGAGATGATTTTAAATATTAAGGACAATGGTATAAGTAGTATCCTGAAAGAGGTATATAAGAACTAGGAGACAGTGTCCACTAGGGACTGAGTGCTTAAAGAACAAAACAAAAAAAAAAAAAAAAAAATACTTGTCAAAAAGTCTTTGAAAGAAAATGAGAACCCCAAGGAAGGCCCAGGTATTTTTTTTAATTCTATTTAAGTTTTATTAATTTTAATAGAAATAACAATGATAGTTTCAAAACACCTTAGTAGGATGGTCACAGTAATCAACAATGCATATTGTTGTCTTCATGGTAGTTGTTCAGAGTACAAGATGCAGACATGATAACTCTTCTAAACATTATTAGTACAAATATTTCTTCTAATAGAACTAAGAGAAAGTAATTGTATGGATAGTCTAATAGTCCATAATATTAGTGGGTTTTCAGCAGAACTGGAAACATCAGAAGCTATTGACTTGAGCCTTTTACAACAGCACATTAATATGGCTTTAGCTTTTATACCTCATAATTGAACTTTTCTGCTGGATGGCTAGAACTAAGTTAAAGCAAGACCTATATAACAAAAAATGTAACTTTTGTATCAGACATGGTCAGTCATGTACAGCATTTTGGAGAACTGTTGTCAGTGTCAGCCATCAAGACAAGTCACAGCTGTTGCTTGACCAATTTGCTCTCTGTAAAAGCCTGACAGAATGTTTTCTTTCTAGGTTACTCTCCTTACACACACTATACATCATCAATCCTTTTCCTCTGTGGTCCCATAATCTCCTTGAACAGAAAATTTGGGAGACCACTGAGTTATAGAATGTTACAGTAGAGTCTCTGTTATGTCCTGAGTCCTCACTGACCTAGAGGGACTAGGAACAAAATGTTGGCTATCTTTCTAGCCCTTCTTTTTCTCTAAGTTTTCAGTCTGAAAATTTAAGTTGTTAATCCTACGGAAGAAAAGCTCAGTGACACTATGACCCTATATCACAAGGCCCAGGTATTTCTAATTTCTATTTTTCTCTTTAATTCACAGAAAACACTTCTCAAAAAGAGGAGAAGCACCATAGCATAGCAGCTTTCCTTGAAGGCAGAGGTGGACATAGAGTAGATGCACTCTGGGAAGTGGAGGACCTTCCTCAGTGCCTCATGAGTGTGGAGGGTGCTAGTAGCTCAGTAGCTCAGCAGTCACACTGAGGCAGGACTGCAGCAGCGCTGACCATTAGGCAAAAGGCACTCACAAGTGGGAGACACTACCGTGGAAGCAAGCACAGGCAAAGAGCTGGCCTCCATCCTTATCTCCCTGGCTCCTCTCCTGGCCACATCTTCTGCTCACCCACCTCCTGTCTCATCTCTTCCCTTCTGGTCTTTCATGTTCTCCCATCTTTCATCAACTGAACTGGTTTTCAAGTTGTAAGTGTGAGTGATGACAAAGCTTTATGGTTTTGATTCTCTGAAAAGGTTACATTTAGGTTACCTAAGTGAAAGTTGGTTTTCACTCACATGTAGCTCTGGAATAGATACCCAACCCCCATCATTTAAAATGGATCAGCAATGTGTGCTACGCAAACGTATCATTGTGCTCCTCTTGAGAAAAAGAGTAATACATTACAGGAGCAACTGTGGGAATGAAGGAGACAAAGGGCCTCAGGAGGTATGCTTCCGGAAACCAGGGCACTTTGGTAACTTTTACTTTATCTTGAAGAAGTCACATCATTGTCAGTGGAAAGTACAGGAATTCTAGAGTAATTCGTTATTAAGGCAAAAATTGATCATTCTTTAAATGCTTCTTCACCATTTTTTTCCTACAAGCTATACTCCTAATGCAAGTGTCAGAGTGAATGGGTGAGGTAGCGCAGGGACTTACGCATCAAATTTGCCAGAATCCTGTAGGTGAGAGACGGGGATATGTAGGGTGAGAGAGAAGAGAACTTGGTGAAAATCTCTCAAAGACACATGACCATTTTCACTAACAAAAGTTCTGGGTTTTTTTTTTTTTAATGTTTTATACAAAGCAATCACTGAAACCTTCATTTGAGAAGAACAAATACAGCCATTCAAGACAGTCAGGTGTGACATCACCTGCATGAGTGGAGCTCTCTAGAGCAACGCTTCTAGAACTTCTTGAGTTCTTTCCCTGAGGTCAATACTCTTGCCAAAGGAGAGTAAAGTGTCAGGCATAATGAGGACAATTTTTATCACAAGGAGTGAGAAAAATGAAACTAATTTTGACCAGGGACATTGTAAGAGATTAGTTCATATCAGAACCATGAACCTAGAGTCTTATCTCTTTTACTATTTCAACAGCTGAATCCACACACTACTTGAATAGACATCAAATGAACTCTGAATCACAGGTTGAAAGCTCTTATGCTATAAAAGGAATAGTAGAATGTTCTATATCTAGTTCCCATCTATTGATTGCTACTAGCTCCCCCAATGACCCACTCTTTTCTACAAAATAAAATCCAAATCTAAAATTGTAGCACAGGTCAAAACTATTCAACATCTGGACAGCTATCCTTTCCCCAACTATCTTTCACATATCCTGTGTGGCATGCTATTTCCAAAATCACACACACAGGACTAGGGAGATGGCTCAGTGGCCTGAGTACCTTCCTGGCAAGTGCAAGGTCCTGGCTTCAATCCCTGGTAGCACAAAACAAAAACAAAATCACACACACACACACACACACACACACACACACACACTCATCTTTTGGGGAATATCTTCACTCTATATCACATACATCACACTGGAAAAGAAATCTGGAACAAAATGTAGCATTAGTTTCTTACATCTAACCCCACTTTTCCCCATGGAATACATGTGGAAGCCTTTCACTTCTTCATAGATGGAGGTCACTGGGACATATGGCAGAGTCTCAGCAGACTGACTAACCTGGATAAAATTATCCAAATATTCATCTACTCATAAAGCAAATGTATGAATAATGCATAAAGTGCTGCTTGAACCTTCAAACAGCCAGAGCTCTCAGTGTTTGGGCATAGACCAGTGATTAGGAGTGTGGATTCTAAAGTCAGTGACCTGGTTTCCGATGCCAATTCCATCATTTACCAGCAGCTGTGAATCAGTCAACCTCTCTTGTCCTAGCAGATGAGGATAACACTGTTCCTATCTTGTATCTGTTGTAAAGACACAAATGATTGTATATGAAACTCTCCAAACAGTGCCAGACATACCATAGGCATTGTGTGTGTATCAGATGGTGGTAAGCACAGATTTATAAATTCTTGAATTTATACATGAGTAATTCAGAATCACTGATATTTAGAGAAAGCAAAAAAGAAGGGCATTGTTCCCCTGCTCCACTACTGACTCGAGGCTACTTGGCTCTTCCAACTGGCAGCATCTGGTGGGACTGAAAACAATGGTCAGCCCAGAATATTCAGGTTCTTGACAGAGGATACGAGACCCCACTGGGAGTGAGGGGACCCTGAGGACCCCAGAAAGGGTCAACGGACATCCAAGGTGGCCAGAAGGTGCAGAGCTACATGGAGAAATGATGGAGGAGCCTGATGGAAGTGACACCACCTACAGGATTTGCAGCCATGTCAACAAAGGCAATGACACACAGCATGAGAGACCTTCCCTGGGCCAACCAAAAATATGTAGAGCTGGAGCTTTGCCAAAGTGTGAAGATCTGTTGTGAGTCTGGTATGATAAATCCCTCACGCTGCCATTGGCGTGACTTTATGTTTAGAGATAGGGAGTACTGAGAAATCATTAAAAGCATGGGTTTGGCATTAAGGAAGCTTTGTCATCTTTCAGTTAAAACAGTTTTTCACTAAGCACTCACTCTATGCCACAGCCTTTGTTCTAGTTGGCAGAAATACCACAGTGACCAAGAGAGGAAGAGTCTTCCTCAGACACAGCTTACTTTACAGAGGGGACACAGTTATTAAATAAATAAGCAGGTGAATGAACGAGCTTTTTCCTGCCACAAGAGCTGTTGAGAAGATAAAATAAATGATGACGTGTAAGTTGTACTAGATGGAATCCTTTCTACATGGTGGCCAAGTGAAGCCCTCAGGCCCAGTGAGGTCCAGTGATCAGGAAGAAGCCCACCTTCCAGAGGTCTAAAGGGAGATAGTGTGGAGGTAAGGTAGAAATACAATAAGGTAGAAATGCCTTGGCAAACTGGAGGAACAAAATGAAAAATTGTACAGCAAGTCGAAAACTATGGTCTGTAGGTCATTTCTAACTTGTTACTATTTATGTAAGTTATGTTTTATTGGAATACAATTTCATACATTTGTGCATTTAATATCTCTGGCTGCTTTTCTGCTCTAATAGTAGAGTTGAGTGGCTATGATAAAGTAGAGTTGAGTGGCTATGATATGGCCTGCAAAACTAAAATGTTTACCTTTACAGAAGTGTGCTGATTCTTGGTATAAGCGTAGTGAGAAAACTGTGGTGAAGTTTTAGGGCTACTGGGGTGGCCCTAAACTCTAATAGTAGAGTTGAGTGGCTATGATATGGCCTGCAAAGCTAAAATGTTTACCTTTACAGAAGTGTGCTGATTCTTGGTATAAGCGTAGTGAGAAAACTGTGGTGAAGTTTTAGGGCTACTGGGGTGGCCATCTCTCAAGGCTCTGTAGGCCACGGAAGTGGGTTGGGCTCCAGATTCAGTGTAATGGGACGGGTCCAAGCAGGGCAGACCTGGGACCTGATTTATATTCTTACAAGCAGAAAATGGACTATAAGAGCCAAAGGATGACCAAACAACCACTCAGGCAGCTACTACCAAACCTGGTCAGCGAAAAGGTGCCAAGGACAAAGACATAGAGGTGCAGAAGGGGCAAGCAGTTCATATACAAAAGTTCTTTGAGTGTGAAGCTGCCAGAGAATCCTAACTCCACTGTATAACTTTAAGCAAGTCACTCAAATCGCTTAAGGCCAGTTTCACCTGAGTAAAGCCCTTGTAAAACTATTGTATGGGTTAAACCATGAAATGCATCTAAAGTGCTTGTCAAAAAGTAAGTGTTCTGTAACTGCTGGCTAGAATTATCATTGCTGTTGTTCTTGACCAGGGAGGTCTGTAGAAAATCAGACAGCAGCTCCCTGCTAGCATGTGGTGTGTTTCACTCCTTGATTAGATTTGTGAGCTCCCTGAAGACAAGGAAGCTCTCCTATCCATCTTTATACCCCCAAAATTGTGCCTGGCACATGGTAGATGTTTAATAAGTGCTTATGGATTAAACTATTATGTTCTTTTTTAAAGAAAGGCAAGGATCATTCATTCTGCCATTTTTCACCAGAACTGTTCTGCTTTTAGTACTGATGGAGTACATTTTCATGACACAGAACCGGGAGCCAGCACCCAGCATTCTTTCCATGTAAATGAAAATGCAAATGCTACACCCCAGGAAACATTCAACCCAATAAAATATGGCAATAATGCTTTCAATCTGAATGACAAAATCATCATTGTCAAGAAATCCTACCATATCCAATGTGTCTACATTTCAAAAATCGCTGCCATGAAATAGATGCAGTAAGAGCTAAAAACCATTGCTCTAATATTAAGTTGTTTTCAGACTCCTATTCTAAGCCAGTTGGGCATTCCAATATTTTACCCAGCAATATTAGATAATGCCTACTTTGGCCTTATAACTCCCTTCCTTTCATTGACTCATTACTCTGTATATAAAACAAGCAAGATTTCTATTTAAATTGAGACTTCAGAATGATTTCTTACCTTTCTGATTTTTTGGCATTGCCACTTGCCACAAAATGCTGAAAATCTATTCTTTTGAAGGAGTTAAACTTTGTCAAAGTAAAATGATGAATAGTAAATATATACATTTATGTGCTATTTTAAATATTTATTTATTTTTTGTTATTACTTTTTAGTGTATTTGGTGCAGGGTCTCACTATGCAACTCAGACTCATTGTGATCCTCTTGTTTTCAATCTCCCCAGCGCTGGGATTACAGGCATGAGCCACCATGCCCAGTCTTGGTAGCAGGCTCAGCGTGCCCAGAGGTGGGCCCGTGTGGCATGTGATGCCAAGGATTGAATCTTAGTCCCTGCACTTGCCTAACCAGGCACTTAGTCCACTGAACTATCTCACCAGCCTTAAATTTTTAAAATGGTAAAATGCCACAATAGTCATACAATACAAAATTATAAAATCCTCAAAGAGGCAAGAAAACTGTTACTAGGCACATAGAGTGTCTGTCCTTTTGCAGTAGCTAAAAGCGTCCTTACTAGCCGGGCGTGGTGGCGCACGCCTGTAATCCCAGCACTCAGGAGGCTGAGGCGGGAGGATCGGTGAGAGTTCGAGACCAGCCTGGGCTACAAAACTGAGCTCAAGGCCACCCTGAACTGTACAGCGAGACCCTGTCTCAAAAAGACAAAAGACAAAAAAAAAGGGTCCTTACTATATGCTGTTGCTATATTTTAAAAATTACGTAGCAAACTTGTCAATTTAGCTAAGAAATTCTAAGAGTATGAGAAAATTAAAACAATATATATTTAAAATGACAGAACACTAAAGAAGAGAATATCTTTAAAATATAGAATACCATGAGAAGGGTCTGTGTGTGTGTGTGTGTGTACTTAACACGAAACCTGGCATCTCACAAATAACGTATGTTCCATATTATGTGGCAGTTGCTATGGTAACAACCTTTATTTTCTGAAACAGTACACAGATGTGTACAACATACTAACGTGCTGGTTATAAATTACAGCTTTTCCCATAGTTCAATAACTTAAGAATTCTAGGTTCCTGAAATCTCAGAAGTTCTGTTGTTATTAAATTTTTTATGAGATAATTTTCCTTGTACTTTCAAAATGAGAGCCTTACCAAGCAGACCAAGAGGAAGAAGTCACAAGAAAATGGGGTGTCTCAAGAAAATGAAGCTTCTACAAAAGGCCTGCACATTTCTCAAGTGGAAAAAGAATTATTTCAAAGAATTAAGCATCATGTACAATACTCATGAAAAGTAAGTCATCTGCGAAATGACATCATAAAGTTGAGTTGATCTTATTATAACATGATTATTATATTTTATTTTAAAGCTATTTAAATGTAATTATATTTATATTTTAAAGCTATTTGTAGCTTTAAAATGAATGATTCTTAGAAATGTAACAGCATTGATATCATTGTATTAGTGACATTAGAATGAGAAAGTGAATTTGCCTAGGTTTTTACTTCAAGTGAATTTTTAAAATAATCTTGAAAAGATTTGATTCTGAAGAAAATTTATATTATTGTGTTCAACAAAGTATTAGCATCCTTTATAAAGTCACAAAACAGAAGACAAGTTTTATGGAGTAGGATTTTTTTTACATATTTTAACCTTCATCAACAAATATTTATCAGTAGTCTTCCACATACAGCAGATGAGTGTCCATGAAACACGTGCTAGCAAAAATGGAGCTCTATGGATGGTTTCTTCCTATCCTGAAAATTTATATCATGCTTTCTCTGTGCTGGACCTAAACATAGCCCTTAAGTATATAGTTCACATTGCAGATTCTTAAACTTCATTCAAAAAAGTCATCTTGATAGCATTTATCAGGTTAGTAATTAAGGAAACATTTTGAAAAATAAGGCTGCATAGTATATTCAGTTTTAAAGACATTCTGTGTTGTTTCTAATTATTTTACCGTTTTGTATTCTCTTTAAAAAATAAAAAATATGTATTAAAAAAGTTTTAAAGACATCTTCCTAGCATAAGAAAAATAGTGCTAATGGAAAGGAAAGTGTAAGTATCCTTATATGAATAATAGCAAAGCACCTCAATATAAGAAGTCCAGAAAGTACACTGCTAATGGATTTTCCTAACAGAATACGTAGAAATGCTGCTTCCAGTCACAAAACAGTTACATTTAAATTCAAAACTGTCTTATAGGCATACTCACAGCATGAGAAAGAATTGAACAGACAAGAAGAAATCATTCTGAAAAGCTTATACCATTAAGTGCTTGTTAAAATGTTTGTTATTGCTTTACACACACACACACATACACACACACACCCCTTTCTGTGTCTTTCTGAGATATATTAAAAATAGGACCATGACTAATCTATTCAAATTCTTACGTTATTGAGAGAGTTGTCACCTAACGAGGACGTAGAGGCTAGAACTCAGAACCTTGGGAGAAAAATAATACTTCACCGCTAGATGCATTTTAAAAGTATTACCTAAATTACATTTAAGTCATAAGATAATTATGAACTTTCTTCTCTTTTATATTTATATGGCATATTTATTGAATTGCACAGTATGCTTTTACAATAAAGTGCTTTTTACGTTGCCGCCTTTGTTCATCCAAAATAAAACTGACAGTTATCCTTTTATAAGCTATTCCGAGAACATTTTCTCCTCTTTGAAGCTGATTGATGCACTACTTTAAATGTTCCTGCAAATATCTTTTCAATTCAAGTTTTTGCATAATGTAATAAGAAGATAAAAGAATTCTATACTTCAACAAGAGACATTACAAAGCAAGTAGAGACATTATCAAGGGCATTAACATGCTCCTAATAGCAATAAAACCTTTTAACTGTCTGATGTAGAACGTGCTCCCACCAAACCACCACGTATTATGGTAATTGGCTCCAATTTCTGAATCTTACATTGTAAAGTTATAAAGAGTTAGGTGGAACTGAAAAACAAATGTAGAATACTCGTCTTGTTGCCATTCTCATTACATAATGTTTGCTTTCTACCGCCAATGAGGACGGCTCTGATCTGTTGCACTGTTCATTACAGTGTTATCATAATTCTGCATCTTGTCTCGTTTTTATTTCCACTGACCAGCATTTTCGCCAAATAACCCTTTTCTAACTCTCAAACACAGCAACATAAACAGCATTTTCTCCAGAATCTGTGTAAAAAGATACAATGGGGGAGATATTCCAGGAGACTTGAATTGTTCTTCACAACGCACTGCTAAATTACATGAGTGGACTTTCCATCTGCCTGAGAGAAAATACAATTTCTAACTAAAGTTGAACTCAGATTCTGTTAAATTAAATAGCAAAGAAAGAAAAAAAAAAAAAACTTCCTGGCTTTTTCCTCTTCAATTGGATGCAGGGCAGCGGGGAATTGACAGGAAGCGATCGTGGGTGATTAACCTGCAGTTTATGTTGTGTTTCTAGGTGACGCGCCCATCACGGCAGAAGCTTCTCTGGGGCTGCGGGAGTGACTTGCCTGCTTTGAGATCTATCAGGACCCAGAATCGTGGGGCTCGGAGAAAGCTGTCATTTTGTGTCTCTAAAACAGCCTCTGATTTAATATACAAGATGTCAAGAAGTAAAGGACAATAAAATAAAAACCAAAAAAGGAGAACTATTTCAATTAAGAAGCATTTCTATACCAGTCCTTGGAAATTACATAAAATAAAAGCTGTCAGGATCAATCTGTGTTTAAAGGTTGATTTTTGTAGTGCTTACATATAACATTCAGGAGAGGGAAAAATACAAATTATTAACAGAGCAGCTGAACTTTAACAATTCCTTACCCACTAGATAGATATTTGGGTATTAAATTTTTCTAATGAATCAAGAAAAAAATGTTTGCATGAAAAGTGCTGAGGATTGGAGAGAGAAGAGAATAAATCCTCACAGAGGGAAAAAAGACCCATGCATTTCCAAGGATTTTACCCTTTATTGCCAATAATTAAAAATCTCATAAAAGATGTTAGGAACTTATCTTTTATTGCTATGATTTTCCAGTGGTATTTAAATATCTTTTTCACAGAAATATTTATTCAAAGGATGCCTGTAACTCCAGTAATCAAATACCCTAAAAATGAATTGGGAAAAAAACTTCTGAAATTTGAGGCAATTTTTTAGCTGAAGTATAATAATACTAAAGACATAAGCATTACCAAAAATAAATAAGACTTTCCAAATATGACTTATCATGGAAGATTTCATTTTCATTTAGAGTTTTCTTCTCAATTTTGTTTCTTTTAACTGGCAGATAATATTGTTAAGTATTTATCACGCATAGTGCAATGTTTTAGAAAATACATATATATACATTATGAATGTGACCTAATTAACACATGTCCATTTGTTTCTAAAATATACTGTTTATGAAACATATATTATAGCTGTAAAGTTGATCTGATCCTTAGAATTTTTTTTCTGTTATACTTTTTTTTTCTACATTTTCTACTGAAAAAGAATTGGGCAGAGGAAAAATCTGCATTCACTTGTTGATCCACATAGATTTGTGTATTTCTAGGGGCATGTCTCTTTCAGTGGTTTACTTCTGGAAACTTTGTTTCAAAAGAAAAGCCAAGGTTTTTTTTTTTTGAAAGAGACTACTTAAAGAAAAAGATTTACTTGCTTGTCATCAAATCAGAACTTTTCTGAAAGTAAGTCTTCCATAAGCAGGGAGAGAAACAGCCTAAGAACTGTCTACAATCAAAAGAAGAAAAGTAACAAAATCAGCTCACTCATGATTTCCCTAACACATAAGAGATTTAAAATCTCATTGATGCCTCTAAAAATAAAAATGAGGAAAGGGCAAGTTTATTGATTCCCTGCAAACCAACGAATGTGTAGCTTATTGATAACACTAAACACCATCTAAGCCTTTAGTGATTTTCAACCAAAAGCCTGCCTCTGAATGAAGGTTTAAATCATTGTATTAATATATTAGAGGGAAAATTACCATGGGAGACACTTGGAAATTAATTAAACACCCTGCACTCAGTTTGTTTGTGAGAGAAGATAAATATCACACAAGGGAAAAGATGCCTGACAACCACCATAGTTTTCAGATCCAAAATTAGACCCTGACAGCTCAGTCTTTGTATGGCTCTCCTAGAGGTATGATAAGTACAGATACAGAATATGAAGATTCTGGATAAAAGTATTTATTACTGACACCTCTGAAGCATTCCATGTGTGGTATCAGGAAAGCATGCTTCACCTCAAACAGAAATGTCAGGTTCTCATCCAAGATTTCTTTTCTTTCCTCTTCCCCCATTCCATCCCTCCCTCCCCATCCACCACTTGAGGCCCTTCTCCTCCGAAAATGTGATCCTTTTTAGAAGTTCAACAGCAGCCCCTGGTGGAACTCAGCAGTTGCTTCAGCCCAAGCACAGTTGTTCAAGACGCTCCATCCTACATGTCAATAAAAGGAAAAGTAAAGACATGTGTGTCGGACCACATCAGTATGCGCTGCTAGGGGTCAGAGGCCAGAACATGACCCTCTATACCCAAATGAAGGGCTTTATGATGATAATTTTGGCCAATTTCAGTAGCTGCAGTTTTGAAAATATGCATGTGTAACAAACAATAAACATCTGTCTCAAATGTCACATTCATTTTATGCATGAAGACCAATAATTAACTGCTCACAGAATAATGCTTATCACAGAGTGCATCAGAAGGAGGAGGCTCCACACAGAAGTGGGAGATCACCATCTTGTTTAGCTTGTGTTGTGACAGATTCAGTTGTCACTTAGCAAAATGAGCTATACAAAGTGACAAAGAAGGGATTTCTCTGGGTCAGAGCTCAGAAAGCACCACAGAATGCCACCATGAGGCCCCCTCAGAGTAGCAAGTTAGACTTTAACAAGAAAGTGCCATCACTCACCAGCTAGACCAGGACTACTTCCCTGTGTGGTTGGCAGCCACCAATTCATTGTCCTTTGGGGCAAGGAAAAATTGTGCAGCTCTTTGTTTGCTTCGGCCAGGGTGAGTCTGTGCATTTCACAAGGGTCTGAGAAAGGGGCTGAGATCCATCAATACCTCTGCTTGGGTCATCTGCCCAAAGATGGGCACCTGTCCCTTAGCACAAACAAGCATTCCTATGCTGGGTGCTGGGCACTTGGGCGGCATCATCCCAGAATGTTTCCCTTGCCATTCACGCAAAGTGCCATCCAGCTGGTGGAGAGCCTGGTCCTGGGGACAAGGTGAGAAAATGATATGGTGATGTTGTTTTTGCTAACTCAGATTCTCAAGTGTGCCAGCACGGAGGGGCCCCACAGCATTCACCCTCCCTGAATCTCAGGTTGGCGCAGAAGAACAAATGGAAATTTGTTCCAAAGACGCAGAGGTCTGCTTGAATTTTCCCAGTACCCTTCACTTGTGCCTTTTCATTTTTCTCTACTTGAATAAAGTGAATGGGCAAGAGATAAAGCACATATTACTGTTAAAACACTAGAACTACTCATGACAAATAGTAGAAAAGAGTGAAACCTATTTTATGTTTTCAAGATAGCTTTATTTTTTAAACCATTGTGCCTCATATTACCCAGTGCCTGCTCCTGAGGTCACTTTGATCTATTGACTGAGTCGTGTGAAACTGGATCAACAGGCTGATATGTGGAGACCAGAGAGAATCCCTCTGGGCCACCGACTGCAGCCTAGCAGGTACCAAAGCTGGGCATTATGAGATATAAAGAGAAATAGGATTCGAACCCAACGAATTACAATTACTGAAGGAGATATGTACATCTAGATGATTTTACACGATGTGGTAGCAATCCTAAGAGACAAACTGGAGGCCCTTTCACTCAGACAGGGGCCATCAAAGGTTTTCTGGAAGGATGCCACACAGAGCGGATGACTTCCAATCATCTAAAGCAAAATTAGGAAATAGCTACAGAAAAGTCGGGGAGACTGAATTATGAAGAACAAGAGACGAGAGCATAAAATGATATGAGACTGATTAAGCACCCTTAAGGCAAAAGTCCCAAGCTCAAAATGCTCCTGAATCTGAAATGTTGAACACCGTGGGAATCAAAAGCTTTTGGACTTTGAAGCATTTCAGAATTTGGGTTTTCGGGTTATGGATGACCAAGGGATAATGTTTATGGTCATATTCTACCCCTCCAACTTCCAAAATGGATACAGCCATGGTCTCAAGGGTTCTGAATAAAGGTTAATCAACCAAAGAATGGCACAAGTACCAGCAAGGGGAGGAGAAACTGAAAGGGAGAAGACTTTGCTGTAATTGTTCAAGAAAGAAGGAGCGGTGATTTAGTGATGGAAATGGGAGTGGAGTGGAAATGCTAAGCTTCAGCAACATCCACAGGTCAAATCCGAGAGGATTTGGTGACGGAAAGTTTGTGCATGATGAGCAAGGAATCCTGTATAATTTCTATGTTTTAAGAATGGAAGACAACAAAGACTGTGGCCCTTCCAACTGAGCTGGAGACCGCAAGGCAGAAAGTAGGTTGGAGAGGAGACGATTCCGCTCTAGAGAAGCGCTCCTCAAGTACGTCCTCAAGTGCTTTCTGCTGGTGGCCAGACAGCTCCTGTCACACTGATTATGAACACTGCCCAGGAATGTCACAGCTGAAGAGGGACCTACAGACCGTTATGTCCAGTAGCTTTCAGGCTGTACTGTGGGGGTGAAGAGGTGTCCAGGAGGCAGGGCTCCAGGCCACCACCCCAGATTCAGCCCAAGACAGCAAGTGCCTACCTACTGCGGATGCTAGAATCCTTCTTTCATAGTGTACCTTGAAAACCACTGTCTGTCTTCCTTTCACAGAAAGAACACTGAGGCCCATGGAGGTGAAATAAGTTGTCCACAGGGGTAAGTCTGTAGAAGAGGCTGACACTGAGTTCAGCACATTCCCTTGTTGGGGACCACAAATTATGAATTGTCATAGTATCTGTCCAAAGGCCCTTTGCCTTGCCTTGTGGGCTGGTTTTGGGTTTTTTGTTGTTGTTGTTGTTGTTTTGTTTTGTTTGTTTGTTGTCTTTTCGAGACAGGGTCTTGCTATGTAGTTCAGGCTGGCCTTGAACTCACTTTTATAGCCCAAGCTGGTCTCAAACTCACATCAGTCCTCCTGCCTCTGCCTCCCAAGTGCTGGAATTACAGGTGTGCACCCCCATGCCTGGCTTGCAGGCTGGTTTTGGAATGGAAAAATCCTGCTTCCTCTGTGTCACCACTGAGAAAGATCTCAATGATCATTGAGGCTGTGACCTCACAGAGCAGAATGAGGACATTGGAGGAAGAGCCAGTACCCAGCTGTGGAGATGAAGCTGAACTTGTTTCACTTGTTTCCTTCATGATGTAGAATGTACCCATTAAACCACTACTTCTACATTGTTCCAGGAAAAGTACCATCACACACACACACACACACACACACACACACACACTGCACTATCTGATAAATAGTGACTAACTGGAGATTCTTTTCCTTTGTTCACAAATAATATTGATTGCCCCAGAGCCCTAGTTTCTTGTAATTTTTGTCTCTTACACTTTTTACTTTCTTGCCGAATGCCATTAGGGAGAGTAAAACCCACCTCAGGGGTATCTAATATGTCCAATCTTAAGTTTCCTCTAAAAAGAATTTTGCTTTTCAATATTTTACAGAGCCAGAATCAAAAACCTCCTCATTAAAAACATTCAATGATAGGCTGACCAGATAACTCAGTGGACTAAAGTGCCTACTTAGGCAGAGTGCAGCAGTGGGGTTTGATCCCAAGCCTGCCGTGCTGTCCCTGCCCCCAGGGCACGCTGAGATGGCCATTGAGGCTAGGCATGGTGACACAAGCTTGCTATCCCAGTGCTTGGGAGGCTAAAAGCAGGAGATCACTATGAGTCTGACTTATGTAGTGAGACTCAATAGACCCTGTACCAAATACATTAAAAAATGATTTTTCCAGTTTTATTAATTCAGTACATATTTAATGGACATCTATACACTATGCCCTTTTCAACCAAAATCTCTTGAACACTTCTATGGGACCCTCAGTTGTGATTGTTTTATCTTCTGGGAGAGGTCTGACCCTGGCCCACATAGTGCCCAGGTAGAACTCAACAGAGTACAGTCCAGGAAGGGATTATTTTCATCACAAGTAAAGAGAATTATAACCAACCATGTGATTTCCTATCTCCCTGGAGGACTGCACCTAATTTATACTTTTAAGCTAATTTTTAAAAACATATTTTTAATCCAAGATATGACAGAATGCTATTCATAAATTCAAAAGAATTACTTTTCAGATGTTACATTAATTTTCTTTATCATTCCAGAGCTCAGTAGAATCATGCCACAAAACTCAATAAGCCTAACATTATAAACTTTACAGCTGATATTTGAGATAGATATAGCATAATTTTCAAAATTGAAAACTCAAATACAGGATCTCTGTAACACTACTTCCCCACCATACCAACAAGATAGTTATTTGTACCAATAGAATAATTCCTAAAAAGAAATCAGATGCTTGACCTAGGAAAACAAAAAAAGTGAATGCTGGTTGAGAAATTACAGCAGCCTGTCAACTTTATTCTAAAGGACGTTGAGAAGAGACTGCAGGGTGCCATCTTGCAAGCTGTGTGAATCAGGTGGAAAGAGGCCCACTGAGGCAGGTAGGTGAGCCTGCCCATGGCTGACTAGCGAGGAGACTCATTGTCTTAGTTACTTTTTATTCATTGCTGGGATAAATACCTGACACTCAAAATGAAGAAAGGAAAGGTTTCTTTAGCTCACTGTTACTGGAAGTTTCAGTCCACATTCGGCTGGCTCCAAAGCAGAGTCACATGGCAGAGAGCAGCAGTTCATGGTGGTGGAACAGCAACAAACAGCGACAGAGGCAACATAACAACCAGGGGAGCAGAGAGCAACAGCTTCAGTCTGTCTCTCCATCTCTCTTTATATTACATTCAGGCTCTCTGCCTCAGCCTATCTGCCTTAGGCTACACCCATAATCCCAGAAGTACTTAAAGCACATAATCCCAGGGATCATGGATCCAGTCTCAAACTCTAGATCAGTACTAAATCAGTACTAAATAATCCCAGTGGCTCATGAATCAAGTCTCAATCTATAGAAGTCCCCACCCCACGACTGCATGAGGCTTTGGAGGGACAACTAGACATAAACCATAATGCTCATGCAGTTCTTTTTAAGAGCACTATCTGCTATCTCACTAAACAGAGTAGTTATTGTTTGATCTTTCTTTCCAAAGGAAATCAATCCTATGAGGAAGCCACATTTTTTTTTTTTTTGTCTTTTTTAAGACAGGGTCTTATTATGCAGTTCAGGCTGGCCTTGAGCTTACTTTTGTGGCCCAGGCTGATCTCGAACTCCCACCGATCCTCCTGCCTCAGCCTCCTGAGTGCTGGGATTACAGGCATGTGCCATCACGCCCAGCTGAGGAAACCACCTTTAACCTTATTGAACTTTTAAATAACTGGCCAGGAATTGAGTCTTTCTTCAATTTTTCCTTCATACTTTATCAGGCCTTCCCCTTTCCTTTCTGTACTCCTACCATTTTCAAATAAGTTTTAAAATCAGAAACTCTATATACCAACATGTATAAAGCACAGGTAGTAAGGAACAGAGAGCAGAGAAGAGGAAAGAAAAGGGAAAATCTAACACATAAGCCAAATAGATTTTTATTCTACTTTTATTAGTACATGTTTGCAGCACATAATCAATACATTCATTGTGGATCCTGTGTCCATGTGCGTGAGGTATCTTAAATGTTTTCATATCCCCTTTCCCTCCTCTTGGCATCTCTTAGTCCCACTCCTGTGTGCCAAAGATCTATCTCGTAGCTTGATATTGTCTGTCTGGTTTATTTATAGTTTGGTTTTCAAACAAAAGACATTATTTTGTAAGCTTGTGTTTCATGTACAATTTTAAGCCTATATTTCTCATAACATCATGGATTCAGGGTACACCCATTTTCCCAAAAATGTTTCAAATACGTCTTTTTTAAAGCAGAGTAATTATGAATATAGTCAAAATGATTTTCACCAAGTAGACAGTAATGACTTCCCATGAAAATGACAAGATAGGGTCTAGGGGACCTTAGCATTTTACGTACCATTGATTTGATATCTAATATTTTGGACAGCTGTTGAGACATTAGCAGAAGGATCGGGAAAGTAATACCATTTTTTTAAGTTTGTAATTATAAGAACACTAGTTAGAATGTTTTATAGGTCTATTAGCGGAGATCTCTTAAATATGGTCTAAACCCCTTTCCAAAATCTTCTATGATGGGCTAGAGAAATAGCTCTGTGGCACAAGTGCCCCCCTGGCAAGTGCTAGGTTGTGAGTTTGAACCCCGGTCTTGAAAAAAAAAATATTCCATGGCTTTTGGGTCATTATCTGAAATAAACTGACCAACTCATTACTGGGGCACATGAATTGCCAGAACAGTGGAAAATACTGAGTACTTTCCAGTTTGTAAGTGGGACCACTGGCTGGGTACCTAATATCTGCATGCCATTAAAAGTTTAACAAGCTTTCCCTTTCCCTCAGGCTCAGAGGCAAAAACTCATGATCACCTCAGTCTCACACTTTCTATTACACCATCATAAACACTTTCTTTTTTCCCTCTCCAGGATCTTTGGACATTTTTTGCTTGAACTGTCCCTTCTCTGTCTGGATCCAGGGAAGCAGAACTTTTTCCCATTTTCCGACTGGCCTTTGTTCCTGTAGGCTACTAGTATCACCATTTTCATTTTCCATCTATAATTCCATTCGGTATGCCTACTACGAAACGCCTCAACTCAAAATTTATTCCTGCATACCCTTCTAACTTCTCCAGCTTGCGTCAGATATCTGGGATGTACTGAAAAAGATGTAACCTTTTGATTTTGAGCCCTCTGATAGTACCCCACTGTGTATAAATGCCACATTTTCCTTATCTATTCATTTGTTAATGGGCATATACAGCACGTCCATGATTTAGCTGGAATTATCTGCTGTGAACATGGGTATGCATGGATCACTGATAATGTCTTTCACTTTTTCAGGAAGGTACATAGTAAAGAAAAAGCAGGGTCACGTGAAATTTTTATTTTATGTTTTTTGAGGAATCTCTATAGCAACTTCCACAGTGGCTACACTAATTTACATTTCCACCAACAGTGTAGAAGGGCCTTGCCAGCACTTGTTACTATTTGACTTATTGGCCATTGTCATTCTTCCTAAAGTAAAATGGAATTCAGCGCTGTTTTAATTTGTATTTCTGTAATGACCAGAAACGTTGAGTGATTTTTCATGTATACTGGGCCACTTTTTGAGAAATACGTTTTGAGACTTGCATGTTAAAATCCCATTTCTTTCTACAGGAAAAAATCAGACTGACATATAATGTAATCTCACTGCAATGTTCACACATAAGGATAATATTGAAACTGGGACAAAAGAGCAAACAAAAAATTATAAAGACCAAGTGAGGGCTTAGTTCACCCCCCAAGTCGCTGTTCCATTGGCTTCCTCTATGCTCTGAAGTATACTAGTGGCGCAGCACAGGGAGCTTGGAGGGCAGAGCAATTGCTCGGTGTTCATCCGATCGGCATTCAAATGTCTAAGTAAGCCCAGAGATGACTCCGTTTGGATGTATCAGTCTTACATCTGGAAAATCTCCCTTAGTAACAACTTGGGTGACTCACTGAACAACTGTGTGCTAAAAGCTCCCCATGCTCTGGCCCCACCAAGTAAGAAGTAGGAAAACCCAATTTCTGCTCCTGGTTATGTGGTCACTCCTTGTCCCTACATGGTCATCCTTGCAGGAAGCAGGGACCTTTCTCAAACTTAATAAATTTATTCATCAGTTTTTTATTTATTTATTTATTTATTTATTTCATATATTTAAGACAGGGTCTCACTACATAAATTGGACTCATAGTGATCCTCCTGTTTTCAGCCTCCCAGGTGCTGGGATTACAGGCACGCACCACACGCCCACCCTCAATTGTCATCTCAGCATGCGGGGGGTTGGGGGTGAGGGGGCAGTTCAATCTGCATGTTGTGATTCAACCCCAGTCCCTGCACCTTCCTCAGCAGGCACTATAATCTACTGAGCTATCTGGCCAGCCCTTCCACCAGTTTTTTAAATAGAAGATTGTTTAAAATGATTTAAATTTTAACTTCATGCTCTGTGTAGTAAAAAGTATTCATTTATTTTTTTTAATTTTTTTTTTCTTGTTTCAGAACCTTTGTTTGTTTATTCACTCATTTTTATGGCTGGCTCAGCCCACCCCGAAGGCAGGGCTGGCACAGCTCGTGGTGCCGGGATTGAACCGCGGTCCCTGAAGCCGCTCAAGCTTTCCCAAGCAGGCGCTTTAGACCACTGAACCATACCGCCGGGCCCCAAGAGTATTCATTTATTATCTTTGTTCTTCTGCAGCATGTTCCAGCTTCTTCTTTCCTACAGTTCTTCTGGCTTCCCTGTGAACTGGTCTGACTGCCTTAGAACCAAATTACAAATCGATGAAACTCCACACAGCACATGAAGACTCTGGCAGAGTTCACAAAAGAAAGCATCTTGATGAGCTCTTCAAATTCCTTAGAGCCCAACCGCCAAAGATGTGGAGAAACACGGAGAACTGGGTGTGGGCTGAAAAGGGATAGAGGTGATACAAATTTTTCTGGAAAACCTTTTAGAGAATCTGACAAAATGCTATTGAAAGGTCCAAAGTCTTTATGACTAAAAACTGATATAGGTTCACATAGCTAGAGCCAAAAGAAATTATGCTGGGCCTAAATGTACTGGGCTGACTGTGAAAACCAACTTGTTGACTAAAAAAAAAATGAAGCCGGGCGTGGTGGCTCACGCCTGTAATCCCAGCACTCGGGAGGCTGAGGCAGGAGGATTGGTGCAAGTTCGAGACCAGCCTGGGCTACAAAAGTGAGTGCAGGACCAGCCTCAACTGCATAGCGAGACCCTGTCTCAAAAAAAAAGACAAAAAAAAAAAAAATGAAAAATTCGACCCAGCTGTATGAGATAATTAATATTTATTCCTAGATGTTAACAAGATGACTCATCTGGTGCCTATACTAGTAGGCAAACCCATAGAGACAGGAAGTAGATTATAGTTGTATAAGAAGAAAAGGAAATCAGGAGTTATGGCCTGATGCATCCTGAGTGTCAATGTAGGAAGAAAAAAAAAAAAAACGATATGAGAGATGGAGGAAGATGACACCAACTGTACAAACGTTCTTACTGCCATTAAATTATATGGTTAAAAATCATTAACTTGGTAAATTTTGTGTTATTTATACTTTATCATAATAATAATAAAAAAATGGAAGCCAAGCAAGAGAAAAAAGCAGAATGGATTGTCCACATTAGTGCAGTCTGCCTTGTTGCCTAACCTATAATTTACCCGTATGAAAACTGTGACTTGGCTTCTTCATATATAAATTGTTAATCATAGTGCCAAATTCAATGTTGCTTGAACAGATCAAATAAATTCTTGGCTGTGAGGAGAAAAAAGAACGCAGCTCATCTGAATGTTCAGTAAATGTTAGCTATTATTACTGAAACCTTCCTGAGCATTTCAAACTACTGTTTATTACTATGATTAAAAATAGTCCATGCTTCCAATAAGTCTTTGAGAGTTTGCTCTAATTAACATATTAGATATAATTTTCTTTTTGAAAATAATAATGTACCATATGCAAGAATTCTTTTTGAATATTATTCTTTCCTCCACTGTTTCCTAGGCATTTTAATGCATTTAGTTAGGATAGGGTCAAAAAGTCAAAGCAAACTTTCTGTTAGCTAGCAGCTTTCTACTGACTCAGGTGGTTTGTTTGTTTGTTTGTTATCTTTTTCAAACAGGGTCTCACTGTGTAGTTCAGACTGGCCTTGTGCTCACTTTTGTGGCCCAAACTGGTCTCGAATTCACATTGATCCTCCTGCCACAGCCTGCCAAGAGCTGGGATTACAGGCGTGCGACACCACACCCTGCTTCAGGCAGTTTTATTGGTGAAAAAAAAAAAGATGGATTGTAAGTGAAATGTCCTTAAGATTCCTTGAGCACATCTTGTAAGGACTCAATTTTTCCCTAGGTTATCAGAATTTGATGTTCTAAAATGAGAAGTAATTTTCAAGAAAAACATAGATCAGTAAAGTTGATTACACATCTTTAAACATGTTTGTACAAAATATTGCATGTGGTACTCTGAAAGAAGTGAAGTTGGGACACACAGGTGCCTGTACCTGTCCTCATGGAGCTTGCTGCCACAAGGAGAAGCCAATCTCAGCTCTTCTTCTAGGCAATTCTGATGAAACATGAGGACAACTAGAATTTTTTTTTAATCTTTAAGAAACATTTAGTTGAAGCACTGCATCTTTATACTATCACTTAAATATATTGTTCCTTATGCACTTGACACTTGAGGGAATTCAAAAATAACTGGTTAAAAAAAAAAAAAAAAAAAAAAAAAGGCCTATAATTGACTGCATAGGGAAACTATGCAAAGTTCTTTCAAAATTCCCACCAGGAGTAGGAAAGAAATGGATCCAGACATAGTCAGAAAACTTCCCAAGATTACACCCCTGAAATTCAAATTAGTAAGACCCCTTTAAGCCACTTCTGAGTTCATTTAAATACAGGAAGTGTTTCCTCAGGCTCTGCCCTACCTTGGTCAAGCAGACCTTGTTTCCTGAAATTAAATAAAAGAAACTCTTCCCTCAGGACACTGAACCACACATGATAAGATAATTCATTAGAATGTTCATACAAATTCAAAATATACCGGGAAAAGAGTAAACGTCTTTTTCATGAAGGGTAGCTCCTGGAAATGCTGACTGGAGCCATGACTGGCTTTTTCTTGAGTTTGACCGTTGTGGAATATAATGCTCCAGAAAGAACTCCTAAGGCCACAACTTATTCTGACAACGAAATCAAGCACAAGGTAACTAAAACTAAATAAATCATTTTCCTAAATAAATACTTTTGTTAGGGTTACTTGCTTTTTAACCATTTTATTTTCATTAGTGAACATAAAGCTCTGCCTTGCACAATGTAATTCTCTCTCTGCTCTTTGCATCCCCGGAGATTTAGAGCGGGAAAATCTCTTAAACTTCTGAATGTGGACATTTTGACCTGTCAGGGCAGTGGGGAGCTTAATAGCAAAACCTACTACTCAAATGTCTGACAGGGAAGGCAAGTGAGGAAAAATATGCTTCAAAAACATTTTTTATTGTCCGAGAACACAAAGCAGAGCACTTTTCAATCTCTTGCCACCTCTCTGTAAATTTACATCACCTCACTAAATTTGATAGCTAAATAGTGTTCTGACAGTGTTGTTGAGACTTGTGTCAGATTTAGAAATGTTATTGTTGAGGCTTACTTTGATGGTGAGATTTTAGAAGCCTATTTCCCTGCTAAACAAATGTATTATAGAGTGATGGATAACAGAGATTCAAAGGATTACAATGAGAGATCAAGGAGTTCACCTGCAATATCTATCGCATTGACAGCCGACTTTATTGAAGTTTCACAATATTAACTGCCTCTCTGTGGACTGGCTTAGCAGGAGAGGTGATTATCAATTTATCACCAGTCAAAACACAAATTGCTTCATGTACAGTATCTATGGCATAATCATGTACCTTGAATTCTATCAAAATGATCCTACTACAATGATTCTTTTCTTTTTCTTTTCTTGCATACTTACTTATTTTATTTTTATTGGTACATTTAAGATATACATAATGACCACATTCATCATAGGGAATTTATACCTGTACACAATGTATCTGCCTCTTTTTATTTCGCATTCCCCTCCAATCCCTTTAACCACTCTTCTCCTCCTTATTTATGGAAGCTTTATTTCCATTTTTTCCTTCTCTTAGCTTTTTTATTTCTCTCTTCCTTTTCTCCCTTGTTTCCCTTCTCACTTGAACATTTTTTCCCATTATCCAGTATCTATCATACATTTTGATCCTGAGTTATTCTTTCGACTTCACACACCAAAGAAATAATGCTGTATTCATGCATGTGTGTCTGATTTATTTCACTTAAGGGTATGGTCTCAGTGTACATCCATTTAGAAAGAAATGCCTCCAACTTATCCTTTTTATGACAGAGTAGTATTCCATTGCAGAAAAAAATAATCACATCTTCTTTATCCAGTCACCAGCTAATGGGCCTTTGGACTGTTTCCAAGGTTTAGCTTTTACAAACTATGCCACTATATATTAAGTTTTCAAATTCTACATTATTTCTTGATTCTATCCTTTAACAACATCTAAACTTTTCTACAGTTTGAGTTCCATTAGTTGGGTGTAACTCCAACTAATATTTGTTAAATGCATGAATTGGCAGGCATTAGTTTTTGTCTGATCCAATCAGAATAAATAACTCTGCCAGCAAGTAATTATTGACAGGTTACTATATATTAGGTGCCATTTTAAAAATTTTTTCATGCATCAGTTCATTTACTCTTCTTAATGACCCTGTGGGAAAAAATGCTATTTTTTCCATTATAAATGTGACAATTAATGAACTGAAATATTAAGTCATCTGTTCAAGACTGCTCAGCCTGCGCACTTGGCCAAAGCAGAGGAATGAGAACCTCACAAGCGCTGGTTCCCAGCTCCTTTGCATTCAGACACAGACTGGATTTTCTCTGCCCCCATTCTAGCTGCCTACCATCTTACAGCACGATGCTTCTAGAAGACTGTGTCGGGCTGGCGAGATGGCTCAGTGGTCTAAAGTGCTTGCTTAGGCAACCGAAGGGACCACGGTTGGATCTGCGGTACCACATGCTGTGCCAGCCCCAACCCCAAGGCAGGCCAAGAAGGCCATAGAAGGAAAAAAAAATAGAAGACTGTGTCATCTAGAGCAGAGGTTGCAACCTTTTAGGACCTTTCAGTGATGACAGCCTGCCGCAGCATGTTTGCCAGCAGTTTGCCACCCCAAACAGAGCCTTAAGAATTTTTTATACAAACTGTCTAGTGTTCAATTAGAAGATTGCCCAACATGTCAAGAAAAAGGATTTTTAAAAATTTATAACATAAATATGCCCATAGTTCATCTAAATAATTATTATGTATGGATTAATATGTTTGCAATATAGGTGACAAAATATTTTCTGCTGAAAAATTGAATCTTTTAAAAAGTGGAAACTTTAGAACTGACAAGCATAATAAAGAATCCAACAGATAAGTTTAATAGATTAAGTACAGGCAAAAATGATTAGTACCACAAGACAGTACTATAGAAGGTACAGAAACTGAATCACAAAGGAAAAAATATTAACAAAAAAATACGCTAGAGTGCAAGTAACACATGGAAGGTGAAAAAATCTGAAAGTAAGTACAGCTGGAGCCCCAGAAGTAGATTAGAGAGGAAAAGGAAGCCAGAGCAATATTTGAAGAGCTATCATCTGAGAATTTCCCAGGACAGATAGCTATGTCAAGCCCAAAGAAGGATCAATACATTAGTACCCCCAGCACAGAAACAAAGTACAGACAGAAGAGCAGCTGGATCAAGCAGCACATTGTCTTCACAGAGCTTCGCCCATGTTCTCAAGAGAAACTAGAAGCCAGACCAAATGCAGTGCTCTCTTAAAGTTATGAAATTATTGACAACTTAGTACTCTACATCCAATGAAAATATACTTCAAGTTTGAAAACACTTTTTTCAAAAGGATTTTGTTATCATCAGATCCATACTAAAATATTCCAGAGAGTTCTTCAGATAGGAGCAAATGGTTCCAGATAGGAAAAAATAGGGAAAGGAATGGAGAGCAACAAAAAGGTAAAAAATGAATGTAAATAAGTAATTGGCTACAAATCAGCAATAGTATTTTATAGTGTTTACAATATATATATAATTAAATACATGACAGCAATATCATAAACAGCCATGGGGGAATCAATGAATAAAGTCTATTGTTGACTAGGAGGGGACAAAGCCTCTAATCTCTATAAATCCCCAATACATAAAGGATGAATACTGTTATATCCAGTAAATATAATTCCAAAACTATGAATAATTACATTAACTGCAAAAGTACTAAATCCTTCAATACCAAGTGAAAGTATTTCCAATTAAAAGAATAAATATTCACCTATATTTTACCTGAATAAACTCATCTTAAATATAGGGACACCAAAAGATTGACAGTGAAAGAATGAGTAGAGATGTGTAAACAGTCTTGTCAAACAAAATATGGAGCATGTCATGATTAGGCTTAAAAGTGAGTCTACTAGGGCTAGGCATTTTAGCACATGCCTGTAATCCCAGCTCTCTGAAGACTAAGGCAGGATTTCTGTGAGTTTGAGGCCAGCCTGTACTACACAGACAGACACTGTCTAAAGAAAAATGAAAAAGAGTTGGTCTACTAGAAAGATAGGGCAATTTCAAATGTCTTTCCCTAAGAAATGTAGGCAAAAAATGACCGAACTAAGAATTAGAAGATGGGGCCAGTGAAATGCAGTGGTCTAATGCATCTGCTTTGGCAAGCTTAGGCACCCAAAGGGACCACGGCTCGATCCCAAGCACCACGTGTTGTGCTAGCCCCACCCCCATGGAAGACTGAGCTGGCCATAATATTAAATAAATAAATAAATATTAGAAAAAGATAAATCCATAACAATAGTGAAAGATTTTACTATACTGCTCTCAATTACTTACTAAACAATCAGACTGAAGAATATAATTAATAAACTTGGTTCATATGAAAAAATCTTCACTTAGTAAAGGAGCATAGGATATTTGCCAAAACTGATCATATGCTGGGCTATAACACAAGCCTGGAGTCCTAAAAGATTTCAAAATATTGAAGGCACTAATGTATTTTTCTGACCCCAACAGAGTTAAATTGGAAATCAACGAAGAGAATGAAACAGCAAGAGAAGTTAATGAAAACACAATGCATCAGAACTTGAGAGCACAGGTCAGGCTGAGCTTGGCAGAAACAGTAGCATTGGCTGTTTCTTTCACAAGGAGGGACAATGACTAA
The DNA here is from genome assembly GCA_004027025.1 of Myocastor coypus. Classification (NCBI taxonomy): domain Eukaryota; kingdom Metazoa; phylum Chordata; class Mammalia; order Rodentia; family Myocastoridae; genus Myocastor; species Myocastor coypus. The sequence goes on along the minus strand of PVJA010002990.1, from coordinate 16,412 downwards.
GTGACAGCATAACCAGAGGCCTCTTGGGAACTGGTTGTGTTCTATGTCCCCAAGGGGGAAACACTTGTGCGAGTGGTTTTCATTAGTGAAAACTTCACTGATCTCTCTATTTATGATGCGGTCATTTTTTTGGTATGTGTGTTATACTTGAAGAAAAGTTTACTTTAAAAAGTGAAAGGAACTACACTTGACTTCATTTTCTCTCTTCTGCATCCACATAACCAACATTTTCCATTGGCCTTAACTCAGAATATAACCAGACTGTGACCATTTTCATTACATCTCCAGCTGCTAATCTTGTCTGAGCCGACAACACCTCTTTTCTGGTTCCAGAGCTTCATACCTGGACTCCCTGCTTCTGTTCCTTGGTTCACTGAGCTGCTGTCAACATAGTCACCAGGGTGAGCTGCTGAAACTGAATCACTGTGTCGCCCATCACAGTAAATCTGCCCAACTTGCTTTCCATTTTGCACACACTGTTCTGAAGCTATCTCCAAATGATCTAGATCAGAGTCCCCCTCTTCTACTTCTCCCACTGTTTTCTCCCACTGTTTCTTTTTTCTTTTTTTGGGGGGAGGGGGGGCAGGAAGGGTCTACAGGGTGTTCAAGGTCTGACTACTAGATCAAACTCATAATGATCCGCCTGTTTACAGCCTCCCAAGAACTGGGATTAAAGGCATGTGCCACCCCGTCTCAATGGCCCCCTCAGTGTGCCCTGGGGGCAGGGCCAGCACGGCAAGCCCAGGGATGGAATCCCTGGCCCCTGGTCTGCTTGCAGGCACTTTAATCTGCTGAGCTATTTAGCCAGCCCTTTCTACTGTTGACTTCTTTTTGTGCACCCTGCTTCTGACTTGCTACCTCCTTGCTCTCTTGAGAGCAAGCCAGGTCCATTCCTATACAACATTTGTTGTCCTCTGTCCCTGTCCCCAGATGTTTCCTCCCTAGATTCACACAGCGGTCATCTCAGACCTCACCTTCCCTTACCATTAGCTATCATTGCAGGTCCTCCCCCACCCCACTGCAACCCACAGCACCTCTCTAGTTTAATCTACCAAATATTTATCCAGTGTACTATGAGCCAGGTGCTCATGACAAAAGTGCAAACAAAATATGCCTATGTGCATTCAAGAGGCTCACATCCTAGCAGGAAGAAAGGAACAGTAAATATGTATGCATTAACTATACGGTGAACTGGAAGTAAGCGAATATATGGAGAGAGACAATCGGTGTGGGATAAGGGATGTTAGTGACACTTTGGAGGGGATGAGATAGGAATCATAATTGTAAGTAGGGTGAGAATGGCATTTATTGGGTGGCAGTAAAAGAATGAACCATTAGGTGTAGAGACAGGAGCAGTACACACGGAGAACAAATGTGCATGTCCAGGGTGGGAGTTCCCTAGTCCTGGGCACAGGCATAGATGGCTGGAGTGGTGTGTAGGGTAAGCTATGTCTAAGTTTGCCAGGGACTCAGGGATGTCCAGGGGTGTCTGACTTTCAGTGCTGAAATCAACACCATCAGGACAAACCAAGTTTATTAAGCAGTCACCCTAGGGGGAAAAGGTTGCTGGATGAGAGGTCAGAGAGGTACAGGAGGAAGGGAAGAATGGGATGCCAGTCACAAAACCATGGAAATCATTTTAGGGAACTGGGCCTCTAGAATAAGAAAAATGAATCCTTGGAGTCATTTGAAGAAAGGAATGCTGCACATATAATTTGACTTACACTTAAAAGATTTATTCTGGGCCTGGCAGGATGGCTCAGTGGTCTAAAGCGCCTGCGTAGGAAAGCTTGGGCGGCTGCAGGGACCGCGGTTCAATCCCTGGCACCACATGCTGCACCAGCCTTGCCCTGAGGGCAGGCTGAGCCGACCATAAAAACAAACAAACAAACAAACAAAAGTTCTGAGACAAGAAAAAAATAAAAATAAAAGACTGATTCTGGTTTTAGAATTGAAAAGGGGATGTCGAAGGACAAGGGCAGAAGAAGGGACACCATGCCTAATATTACTGCAATAATCAAATAAGAGATCCCGGTGGCTTGAGCTATGGAGGCATCAGCAGAGGGAGGGACACGTTTGTGGATGTATAAGATTTGCTAGCAGTCTCTGTTGCCATTGGGGCCACTGCTCCTCTCCTGGCTCTCCTTGCTCTTTGCCACTGCCATGAAAGGTTGCCCTCTGCCATGTGCCACTCTGCCTTGGACCCAGATGAGTACAGACTGAAACCTCCAGTAACTGTGAGCTAAATAAACCTTTCCTTCTTTCACTTTGGGTGTTGGGCATTTGTTCCAGCAATGAAAGAAGAGTAACTGAGAGAAAATTTGATACCAGAGAAGTAGGTTTACCACAGTCATTGCTGTGACTAAACTTAACCATGTGGTTTACAAACTTCTGGGAATGGCTTATGGCAAGACATAGGAAGAGACGTTGCCTACTTGCAAAGAGCTGGAACAGCTTCGGCTGTTCTGTTTGGGAGATTCTGGTCAGAGCTCAGAAGATCAGAAGGCTAATAGAAAGCCAGGCTGAGAAAGACCAGGCTGAGAAAGTTTCTGCTGGGAAGAAGGACTGCATTGGTTGTTGAACTCTGATCATTTGTGTTTTGAGTTGGCAGAAAAGTTTTCTGCATTTTGCTTATGTCCAGAGACTGCCTGAGAGTAAGTTTAAATATAGTGGACTGATTAATCTGGCAAAAGATATTTCAAGGCAATTGAATATTAAAGGAGTAGTATGTCTGTTGTTGTGGGCTTTAGCCAGATTTATGTGGAGAAACAAGAGCAAAGAGCCCAGCAGGATGATTCAAAATGTTGAGTTTGGCCAGAAAGGAAGCTTCGATAAAGCTGTGGACTGCAAAGTTAGAGCTGAGAGGATCTCCATGTCTGGGAAGGAACAAGAGAATGGAAAAGATGGCCTGAGGGCATCACTGAAGGCAGCAAGTCGCCATTCTTTTCAGTGTCAGAATTGCAAGGGTGAGAGACTTTGCCTTGAGGAGAAAACCAAAGAGCCCCATGTTCCAGAATGGTGGCAGCGGCCTCACTGGGTTACAGAATGGCACTGGAATGGAGAATTTATTTCTCTGAATCAGGGTCAGAGTGCTCAGCAATCCAAGCATGCAACCCCTACAACCAAGAGAGAAGGAAGCCTGGCTACTGCTACAGCTGGCAACAGCCCTTGGCATCATCCACGTGGAGCTGGTTTTAGGTGCATTGAGAATGCAGAAGTTCTGAAGTTAAGAAGGCTTCCACCATGATTTCAGAAGAAGTCCCGGGAAGTCAGGCAGTGTGCCCTGATAGAGCAGTGTGTAAAGCTGTGAGTCAGGGCTGATTCAGTGAGAACCCTGGAAGTTTGGAAAAGCCAGAAACGTGGACCACTGAAGGGAAACTGCAAGGAAGGAGGAAAGCCAGCTTAAGAGAGGAGCCATGGGAACTACAACTACCAAGAGTGCCCTAAGGGTGGAGCCACATGGAGCTCACAATTTGCCACAGATAGGACTTAATGTATGCCCTGTTGGATTTTGGACTTTCTTTGGTCCCAACACTTGGTATCCTGTTGAGCACACCTTTTGGAGTGGTAATGTTTATCTTGTGCCTTTGAATGTTGGACATGTTTAACTTTTCTTTTGTACAGGTCCTCACAGCTTAGAGTTTGCCTTAGATCTTGGAGGAGACTTAGGACTTGGACTTTTCAGCAATGCTGAAACTGTTGAGACTTTGGTAACTCTTCCAGATGAACTAAAATGTTTTTTGCACAAAGGGATGTGCATGAGATGTTGGGGGTTTAGGGGTGAAATATAATGGTTTGTGTCTAGTTGCCCCCCCAAGCCTCATACAGCCATGGTGCAGGAACTTCTAGAGTTTGTGATTAACTCATGAACCACTGGGGTTATGGGTGATTGAAGGCTGGGATTATTGGTCTTAGCACTGCTAGGATTATGGGTGTGAGTGCTACGCCCAACCCTGGGTAGATAGCTTGAGTGTAATGCAAGAGAGATAGACTTCCTCTCTGTTGCCCTTGCAGCTGCTGCTCCTCCCTTGCCGCTTTTTGCTCTCTGCTACCATCATGAAAAGTTGCTCTCTGGCATATACCAGTCTGCATTGGACCCAGATAAATATGGCCTGAAATCTCCACTGACTGTGAGCTAAATAAACCTTTCCTTCTTTCATTTTGAGTGTTGGGTATTTGTCCCAGCAATGACAGAAGAGTAACAGAGTCAACCCCACTTACCATCCCTGAGCCCTTGGGGATACCTGCAGACACAAAATGTGGCAGAATGCTCTGTATGGACCAAGAGTGCCAATTGTAAAGCATATGTTACTTTCCTTCCAAGTTTTTGTCATTGTAGGAAACAAATACAGGATTTACTGATGTTTTTTATAAGGTTTATCAGGTTTTATTTTTTTCATATATATATATATGTGTGTGTGTGTGTGTGTGTGTGTGTGTGTGTGTGTGTGTGTGTTTAATGGGTTTTGATCAGAAATTGAAGTTACATTTTGTCAAATATATTTAATCTATTTTAATGTGGTGATTACTTTGACTTTTTAATGTTAAGTTAATCTTCAGTTCTTTGATAAACTCAACTGTTTTAAAAGACGATTTACTAACAGGATGAATGAAGGATGAAGTCCAATGTTTTGATATAAGCAACTAAAAAAAAGGAGTTGCTGAGATAAGAATCAAGCAAGTTTGGAAAGACAAAGTAATCAGCTCCATTCTAGACATGTTTTGTCTGTTTTTCTGTCTTATTTTCTTCCTGAGCTCTTCTCAACATTAACACAGAAAATGCTGTGCTTATTTGTTGTTTATATTTATCCATCTGTAGTGAGGCTATATTCACCCACTAGAAGGTAATCTCCAATATGAAAGGCTTGTTTCATTCACTGCTATGCCACCACCGTATAGAATAAATTCCTTCATTTTGCAAATAGGTGGCTCCTAGATGACTAGAATACAATAAAGTTTAGTACATGTTTTGGGGATTACAGATACAGATATAATCAATGATGAATTTTTAAGAGAAGTATGTCTCATATTGAAATATTCAAATGCATATATCCACTAAGGAACATTTTCAATTAGAGGATATTCACAAAATAAAATTATATAGATAGATAGATAGATAGATAGATAGATAGATAGATAGATAGATAGTCTACAAGGTCTCACTGCACAGATTGGACTTACAGTGATCCTCCTCCCAAGCACTAGGATTACAGGCCTTTGCCACCATGCTCAGTCTCAATCACCATCTCAGCATGTCCCAGGGGTGGGACCAGCAGGCTGGGGATTGAATCCCAACCCTGGCCCTGTCTAAGCAGGCACTTTATTCTGTTGAGCTATCTGACTAGCCCTTCTTATATTGTTTATTTGAAAAAATTTACGGATCATCCCATGATTTTACTTGCTAAATCTTACAACTCAATGTGTTCCCTGCCCTCACCAACTGTCTCATCAGGCCCCTAGATCTCTCCCTTCTGCCCATGAAATCATAGCTATGGAATTTCAAAGATGAATTAGGGTGTGTGAATATGGATCAGGGGGCATGCTACTGGGATTATAGGTGTGACACTGGGATGAAAGGTACCCCATCCCACACCAATATAGGCGACCCCAGTCAAAAGGGTGTGAACTGGATAGAATGTAAAGGCAGAAAAAGAAGGCAGGCCTGTTGCTGCTGTTACTTACCTCCTGCTGCTCACCTCTGGATCTGTTCTGCTTGTCCTGCCATGCCATGAAATTTTTCTCTTCTATGATGCCCATTTACTATGCCACCCTTGGAACCAGCGGACTATGGACTGAAAACCCTACAAACTGTGAGCTGGTCAACCTCTCCTCCCTTCACTTTGGTTTCAGCTCTTTTGGCTTAGCAGAGACAAAAGTAACTAAAGACATGAACAGTCAACACATAAGAATTCTAGGAGCCAAAATGTCTGGAGCAAAGAGGAGTGCATCACATAGAGATTTTGGGTAGATATTTTAAAAATTTCATAAAAGAGGTTATAATTGTGAGCTTAACAGACAAGCATTCCAGGAATAGAGAGAGTAGAAGCAAACTGTTAAGCTTAGGGAGACAACTGCCACCCCAAATAGCAAGTTTATCTAGGGCCTTGATAGCCCCTAAAGAACACAGGTGTCAGATGAGAATTTAAAGAGTTTTATCATCACTAAATACTGCTGCACTACATGAGTGGCTGACCAAATACTCTACCAGATGTTTAGGCCAACAGCTGAAAATGTAGGCACCCATGGGCAAAAGTAACAGCAGCAATAGCCACCATCTTCCCGACCCCTACAGCAGTACTGGTCACGGAGGGTCTTGAGTTCCTTACCCACCAGCAGCACTTGTTTATGCTTGATCATTTGAACCAAAGGCAGACACATCAAGGTTGGTACCTATGTTCCATGCTACCCCTATAGGTAGCAAGTAGCAGACAAAACAGGACAATTGGATGAAAACAGATAAACACTCTGAATAACTATGAGAGTAAGAAAGTCCCATGGGAAAGACTAGATTTTTTTCTTAACTAAAATCGGTAAAGGTTGGTGCCCTTAATAACCTTGTTTAAATCCACAGGATGGAGGAATCTAGTGATATTTGTGTTCTACTAACAAGAAATTGGTTTGTGAGGTTAAAAAAAAAGTCATGTACTATAATGGTTTGCTTTTCCAAAAGACAGAAGTATACACACACATATCTACCATATCTGTGGTACTAAAATCCCACCAGAAGATGAAGAGGAGTAGGATCAATTAAGAGGTGAGCCATAAAAGGACTGTTTAGGAGAACAGTTATGAAAAAAAAAACTTTGAGAAACACTGAACTAGGTAAAAGAAATCTCTACTTGAGAGGTGGAGAGAAGTACAAGCTATGGGCTCTCCTGGAAGAAGAGTAAGAACAGGGACCAGAAGAGGGCATTCTGAGTGGCAGAAGCAGCCCACACACAGGATCCAGAAAGAGAAAAAGGTAAACAACATAAAATTCAATAGCATGGTCAAATAAGACAAGGTCTGAGAAGAGTTTATTGGATTTAGCAATTAGGAGGTCACTGGTCATTTAACCTATTTGTGCTTCAGTTTCAATACTTGTTAAATTAAATTGAAAAATAATCTCCAAGGCAACTTACAGCCTGCAGACTCTCACTAAGTTGGGTTTTTTTACACACAGAGACACACAAACCCACCCACACACTCATGATGCACATGCTAATCTTCTACTTTAATATAATTTCCTACTTCTCCACAGCTACATTTACCTTTGGAGAATTCTGTTCTCTTTGTTTAATTATAACAACGCTTTGAAATAAATCAGTTATGGGATTCTACTGTGCCCTGATAAACTGAGCTGTTGGACAATAAACTGTTTAATATCAGTTCCTGTAAACATTTCCAATGCCTCGTAAATATTTTTACAATGCAATAAATTCTTGAGCAAGTGGATACCAGACTTTATTTCATTTTTTTTAAAAAAATGATTTTAAAATCTAGATTCTTTCAAATGAAGGGTAAAAAATCATTTCCTCTTAGAGCTATCATTTGTTCATCATTGACTAAGTGCTTCCTATGTGTCAAACAATCCAATATATGCTTGGGAAATATCAGGGAATTAGACAAACAGTTTATAGCTTCCAGAAGCTGAGAAAAAAAGGGAGGTAGTGAGAGGAGTAGCTGAGAAATGGATATTATCCCAATTTGGTCATTGCTATCACTTGGTCATTTGGGTCATAACGCTCAGATTTGTTCCTGGAATCAGAGCCCAAGGAATATGTCAAGTATCCACCTTCCAAAGGAAGTGACAGCAGCCTGGACAACTGCTCTACAAAGGTGGCGATTCATACCCTTTTGCAGGCCAGATCTCATCTCATTGCTTAAAATCTAAAAAGATAATTGCAAATAAAACCAATTGCCTTGAAATTGTAGAAAGCATGTTGTAAATTAGTGATATATGTCCTTCTTTATTACACTCAGTAACAAATCAAACTAACTGTGGTCTTGAACTAGTGATGAGTATAGATGATACATTAAGATACTTGCAACCAGAGCCAACAAGATAGATCAGCAGACTAACAATAGGGCCCAGGGTTAGATCCCTGGTCCTGCATGCCATGCTGGACCTGCCTACGGGGTGCTCCGAGCCAGCTCTGGGCTTGTGGCATGTCTATAAACCCAGTGCTGGGGAGGCTGAACACAGGAGGATCACTACAAGTCCAAGCTACATAGTGAGACTCTGCACCAGATACAGAAGTTAAAAAAGAAGAAAGAAAGAAAGAAAGAAAGAAAGAAAGAAAGAAAGAAAGAAAGAAAGAAAGAAAGAAAAGTATACTTATGATCCCCAGACCCGCATGCCATTGCGACTGGCCACACGGTACCCAGCCCAAACTCTAGCCCTGGACCTGACCTGCCATCCCTGAACTCTTCCCAGATGCATGCGCCATTCCTTAACTCCAGCTCAGACCCCACCAGCCATCCTGACTGAGCCAACCAGCGGACTCAGCCTGGGTCCATCCCCTGACTCATCAAAAACCTGAACTCCAATTCCACACACCTTCCCGACCAGGGCTCACATCAGCTAGGTAAGAACTCTCTCAGCCCAAATTCATCCCCAACTCGACAACTGCCCAAACTCCGACTATACCCACAGACCCCACACAGCCAACTATCATCCCGGCCCATGGGTCCTCATGGTAACTAGCTGCCTGAGCTCCACCTCGCAGCCAAGCACATCTGGAAGGGAACAAGCTCAGTAGGTCCAAACCCAAATTCCCATAAGCCGCTAACTGTATAAGTTCACCAAAGTGCAGAGGTCACTGCTATAAAAAATGATAAAGACAAGGAGCAAGATACAATACAATCCCAGTCCCAAGTCCACCCAAAACAAACATAGGAAATAATACAATGGAAGAAAATGAGAATCATGCAGATGAAATCCCTGAATTGGTAGCATTTGAGGAAGATAGACAAGTGCAGAAATGTACAGAGCAACTCAAATTAGAGATAACATCTGAAGTAAAAAAAAACAAATGCATGAATTAATAGACTCTGAAGTGGAAAAACAACTGAAGAAACATATAGAGGAAATAGAGCAAATAAAGACATCTCTAAATGAATAGCATCTAAAGTAGGGAACAACTACAGAAAAGTACAGAGGAGAACAGAGCAGAAATAATCTCTGAACTAGAGAGAGAAAGGATAATTACAATAAGATACTTCAGTGCTACTAAAGAAGACATTGATAAAAAGGTAGAGAAGAGAAAAATGATGGATTCCCTGATTGAGCAATATAGGAAAGAAATAGATCACATGAAACAGTTTCAAAGAGATATACAAGAAAATAAAATCTCAATCAAAATCTGGCAAAACCGTATGAACAAAGTGAAGATAGAGTCTCAGATCTTGATGACACAGTCACACCTAGTGAAGAGGTAAGAAAGGATCTCTTAAAAACAACTAGGATGGCCAAGTGTGGTGGCTCACGCCTGTAATCCCAGCACTCGGGAGGCTGAGACAGGAGGACTGGTGCGAGTTCGAGACCAGCCTGGGCTACAAAAGTGAGCTCAAGGCCAGCCTCAACTGCATAGCTAGACCCGTCTCAAAAAAAAGACAAAAAAAAAAAAAAAAAAAAAAAAAAAAAAAAAAAAAAAAAAAAAAAAAAAAAAAAAAAAAAAAAAAAAAAAAAAAAAAAAAAAAAAAAAAAAAAAAAAAAAAAAAAAAAAAAAAAAAAAAAAAAAAAAAAAAAAAACTAGGATGCAAGAAAGAATAATTCAACATCTGCAAGATGATGCAAAAATGAACAATGTGAGATTAATAGGAATCAATGAGAAAGGAGTCGACACAAATGATATAAAAAGAATATAAGCAGAAGTAATAGCAGAAAAACTTCCAAATATGAAAAAAATAATTGGATATACAATAACTGAAGCATACAGAACGCCAAACAACATCAACCCGACTAAAAACACACCCAGACAAATAATAGTCAAGATCCCAGAAATTCAGGAGAAGAATAATATACTAAAAGCTGCTAGAGAAAAGAAACAGATCACATTTAAAGGAAAATCCATCAGAATAACAGCAGATTTCTCTTCAGAAACCATGAAGTCAAGAAGAGCATGGAGCAGAGTGCTTCAACTCCTCCACAAAAAAACTTCCAGCCAAAACTACTATACCCTGCAAAACTCTCTCTAAAGTATGAGGGAGAAGTGACATACTTCCATGACAAGGAGCAACTAAAGAATTTCATGACATCAAAACCAACCCTACACAGTATACTAAAAAATATTTTAGAGAGGGACCAAAACGACTCAAATTCAAGAAATGAAAACAGAAAGATCCTACCAAATAGAGTACTCAATTAAACAAGGCAGAAAAAAGGGTAAACAGTAGTAAGTAAAAGTCATGTCAATCGTAAGTCAATACACTTCAATTACAAGCATCAATATAAATGGACTAAATTCTCCAATTAAAAGAAATGGACTGGCAGAGTGCATAAGGAAGCAAAATCCAACAATATGCTATATACAAGAAATGCAGTTAACTCATAAAGAAACTCATAGGCTAAAAGTGAAAGGATGGAAAACAATACTACATGCACCAGCACCTCAAAAGAAAGCAGGGGTAGCAATCCTGTTTGCAGACAGTCTAAACTTCAAACCAAGACTGACCAAGACGAAATAAAGGTCACTACATATTAGTTAGGGGAAAACTTCAAGATGAAGAGGTAACACTCATAAATATGTATGCACCCAACACTGGAGAAGCAAATTGTATAAAGCAAACCTTAATGTACATGAAAAATCTAATGTCCGATACCACAATCTTAACAGGAGACCTTAACACTCCCTTATCCGAAAAAGATAAGTCAAGCAGACAAAATATTAGCAAAGAAGTAGCAGAACTGAACCAGAACTTGGAACAACTGGAATTAGTGGACATACACAGAGTGTTCCACCCAGCCACTTCAAAATACACATTTTTTTCAGCTGCACATGGGACATTTTCTAAAATAAACCACATATTAATCCATAGGTCATGTTTAAGTACATGCAAGAAAACAGAAATGGTCCCATGCATATTATCTGACCACAGTGCAATGAAACTGGAAATAAATGACAAAAGAAACCACAAGAACTCCAGAAATACATGGAAATTAAACAACACTCTTCTCAACAACCACTGGGTTGCAAGAGAAATTAAACAATAAATTAAACAATATATAGAATTTAATGAAAATTCAAAAACAACCTATCGGAATTTATGGGATGCAATGAAAGCAGTTCTTAGAGGGAAATTTATAGCTCTGAACTCACACATTAAGAAAACAGAATGGGAACAAATAAATACCCTCACAGAGCACCTTAATGGAATACAAACAGAAGAGCAAACGAAACCCAAAGCCCAAAGACAGGAGGAAATTTTAAATATTAGAGCAGAAATTAATTTAATTCAGACAAAGAAAACAATACAAAGAATTAATGAATCAAAAAGCTGTTTCTTTGAAAAATTAAATAAAACTGATAAGCCCCTAGCTAACCTCATCAAAAAGGGGAAAGAAAAGACTCAAATTCAAGCAATAAGGAATGAAAAGGGTGAAATGACTACAGACCCAGCAGAGATTCAGAGGATCATAAGTAGCTACTTTGAGAATCTTTACTCTCACAGAATTGAAGGCATAATGAAATGGATAGATTCCTAGAAAAGTACAAATTACTAAAACTGAATCAAGAAGATATAAGAACTCTCAATAACCCAAAAACAGCCAATGAAATACGAAACATAATAAAAAGCCTACTGACAAAGAAAAGTCCAGGACCTGATGGATTCACCAGTGAATTCTACAAGAAATTTACAGAAGACATAATCGCAACACTCCCCAAACTCTTCAATGAAATCAAAAAGAAAGCAATCCTTTCAAAATCATTCCTAGAGGCAAGTATTACACTGATATCAAAAACAGAGAGAGATGCAACTAAAAAAAAAACAATAGGCCAATTTCTCTCATGAACATAGATGAAAAAATCCTCAATAAAATCCTCGCCAATAGAATACAATAGTCAAGAAGATTATACACCATAACCAGGTAGGATTCATTCCAGGGATACAAGGATGGTTCAATATAAGCAAATCTATAAATGCAATACACTATATCAATAGAGGTAAAACCACATGATCAGCTCAATTTATGTAGAAAAGACCTTTGACAAAGTCCAACACTCATTCATGTTTGAGGTCCTAAAGAAAACTGGAATAGAGAGCCTTTCCCTCAACCTGATAAAAGCCATGTACAACCATACAACAGTTAACATAATTCTAAATGGGGGAAAACTGAAGTCTTTTAGTCTCAAATCTGGTACAAGACAAGGATGTCCTCTATCACCACTCCTATTTAATATAGTTCTGGAATCATTAGCTACAGCCATTAGACAAGAAGGAGAAATAAAAGGAATAAGAATAGGTAAAGAAGTAAAACTATCACTATTTGCAGATGACATGATAATCTATTTGAAAGACCCCAAAAACTCCACCAAGAATCTACTAGAATTAATACACAAATTCAGTAGCATAGCAGGTTACAAAGTCAACACACAAATAACACAGATAACAAACACACTTACAGAAATTAAAGAAACAGTGCCTTTTATAATAACACTGAAGAAAATGAAATACTTAGGGATTAACCTAACTAAAGAAGTAAAAGACCTTTTCAGTGAAAACTACATTACTCTGAAAAAAGAGATCCTAGAAGATTTCAGAAAATGGAAAAATATTCCCTTCTGGATAGGAAGAACCAACATTGTGAAGATGGCCATACTCCCTAAATTGTTATACAGACTTAGTGCAATTCCTATCAAAATACCATCAACATACCTCACAGACCTGGAGAACTAATTCCTAAAATTTATTTGGGACCAAAAACGACCCAGAATTGCAAAGACAATTCTGGGCAACAAATGTAGAGCAGGAGGCATTACAGTTCCTGACCTAAAGTTATACTACAAAGCTATAGTAACAAAATCATCATGGTATTGGCAAAAAAAAAAAAAAAAAATAGACCTGACGATCAATGGAATAGATTAGAAGATACAGAAGCAAATACAAACACACTGGGCCACCTTATCTTTGACAAAGGAGCCAAACACGCTTCCTGGAAGAAAGATAGCCTCTTTAACAAATGGTACTGGAAAAACTGGCTCTCTACATGCCAAAAACTAAAACTTCACCCAAGTCTATCACCATGCACTAAAGTCAAAATGGATTAAAGATCTAAATATTAAAACAGAAACATTAAACATCCTGGAAGAGAAAGTGGGAGAAAATCTTGAAGACATCAGAGTAAGCAAAAAGTTCATGGACAGAAATCAAATTGCACGTTTAACACTTGAAAGCATCAACAAATGGCTAAGAAGTTTTTGCACGTCAAAAGAAATTACCAACAGAGTGAAAAGACAGCCCACAAATTTCAAAAAGATTTTAACTAATAAGTATTCAGACAAAGGTCTTCTATCTAGAATTTATAAAGAACTAAAAACCATTAGGGTCCCAAAATTCAAAGGCCCAATCCAGAAATGGGCATCTGAGATGAACACACACGTCTCAGAGGAACAAATTCAGCAAGTCTATAAATACATGAAGAAATGCTCCACATTGCTAGCTATCCGTGAAATGCAAATTAAAACAAAACTGAGATACCATCTTACCCTAGAAAGAATGGCTATTATAAAGAAATCAACCAGCAACAAATGTTGGAGAGGCTGTGGGGAAAGAGGAACCCTTCTCCACTGCTGGTGGGAATGGAGATTGGTGCAACCATTATGGAAAGCAGTGTGGAGGATCCTTAAAAACTAAAACTGAAAATCCCATTCAATCCAGCTATCCCCCTACTGGGTATTTTTCCAGAAGAACTAAAAATATCATATCATAGCGATAGCTGTGCACCTATGTTTATAGCAGTCCAATATGTAATAGCCAAATCTTGAAAACAACCAAAATACCCATCATTTGAAGATGGTTGAAAAAGATGTTGTATTTTTATACAATGGACTATTACTCAGCTATAAAGAATGATAAACTGGAAGGCTTCATATATAAATGGATGTATCTTGAACATATACTCAGAAGTTAAATCAACCAGACCTGTTTCTGTAGATATCATATAGTCTCCCTAATGTAATAACTCTAAAGAAGAAATAAAAATTGAAGGGGATAACACAACTGAATGTGTTATGGATTAAACAATGAAGTCACTAGAAGCAGAAAAAAGAGAAAGCATAGCGGGACCAAAACCATGCACTTATATACATAGGATGATTCAGATATTGATCCTAAGAACCTTCAAAATGTTTTTCACATTGATGATAGCAACAGGCAACACTAAAACTATGCTTGGAATGCCTGTCATTCTGGTCTTTTAGCTGTGTACTGCTTCTAATGTAAACTCAGTTACTGCTGTACTCTCTCTAGTAAATGGTTGGTTAAAAAAAAGTGGTATTAGTCGAGAGTAAGAAACTGGGCAAAATGCCATAGGCTTGACAGGCTACAGTTTTGTACATCCTTGGATTTCTTAATGTCTGCATAAAAATGTGTGACTGCTTTTATCACATTCTATAGAGATTTGTTAGAATATCAGTGATTGACAGAAAATACCAGTTTCAAGCTAAGTCAAAGATGTTTGATATTCAGAAAGATAGTGCTATTGAGCTCAATTACCTCTGTTGTAGCGTGATAGCTTCACGAAGCTCCTCTGCTGGAGGGTTGAGAATGTAAGTTAACAGACCAAAAATGGGAGAACAGGAAGAGTTGCAAGGATAGTCAACATTTTGGCTCTAGCCCTTCAGGGTTGGTGAGGACTCAGTACCTAAGAGAACCTGTGCCGTAATATCCTATAACTCAAGGGTGTCCCAAGTTTTCTGGTCAAGGAGATTATAGGACCTCAGAGGAAAGGGATAAATGAAGTATTATGTGTCTAAGGAGACTCACCTGGAGAAAAACGTTCTCTCAGGCTTTCAAAGAAAGCGACTGGTCAAGCAATGGCTGTGTCTCATACCAAAGGCTGACAATGACAGCAACAGTTCTACAAAGCACTGCACATGATTCCAACGTTAATCCTGAAGGGACTTGACCTCGGAAGATACAAAAGATGAATGTTTTGTTATACAGGTCTTGCTTTAACTTGCCCTTGATCACCCAGCAGAAAAGCTTAATTATGAGACATAAAATGCAGAGCTAGATTAGTATGATGAGCTGTAAGAGGCTTAAATCAACAGTCTTCAGCATTGCCAGTTTCAGCAGTAACCCAATGCAATTATGGAACATTGAACTATGTATCCAACTACTTCCTCTCAGTTCAAAGAGAAGAAATCCTTTCTTGTTTTTCTTTCCTTATCAATATTGATTAGAAAATGTATCATGTCCATACCCTGTGCTCTGTATAACTATTATAAGGACAACAATATGCAATGTGTCAATTATTGAAAATGTGCTACTAATGTGTTTTGAAACTATCATATTGTTATTTCTTATTAAAAGTAATGAAAAAAAAAAAGAAAAGCCATAGTCAAAGAAACAGTATTTGTAATGCACACATCCAAAAGAGGATTAGGATCCAAAATACGCAAGCGTATTTTATAATTCAACAAAAGGACAATCAATACTAGTTTTTAAAAGATCAAAATATCTGAATACAGTTTTCACTGAAGACAATTTACAGAAGTTTATTCAATTTACTTCCCTTAAGAGTATGGTCTCAAGGTCCATCTATTGAGCAATAAATGACTCAAGTTTATCCTTCTTCATGATTGAGAATTTATAATATCATATTGTCTCTATGGTGTGGGAAAAAAAGAACCAAAATTCATAATAGCTGCTGCAAAATAGAAAGACATTGCTTAAATATGGGAAGTGGTGGAAGCCCAAAAAAAAGGAAGAAGAAAAATGAGAAAAGAAGGATAAATGGGCCTGGGGAGACAGCTCAGTGGTCTAAGTGCCTACCTGGCATGGACAATAAGAGATCATACCCAGTACCATATGTCATGCTAGCCCCAGCACTCTGAGCATACCTTGTTGACCCTGAAGCCGGGTACTGGGGCACATGCCTGTGATCTAAACACTAGGGAGGCTGAGACAAGAGGATCACTATGAGTCTAAGATGTATATTGAGACGAGTACCAAATAAATAAACACACAAACAAATAAATAAATAAACAAATGGTAAAAAAGGGATAAAATGGAAATGAACCTTGTAAACAAGCAGAGGAAGAGTGATTGTAAGAAGGGGAGGCAAATGGGAAATAAAAGAAGAAGTAAGATATACCATGTATTGGTACAAATTTCCTATGGTGACTATGATCTTATGTTTACCTAAACTGTACTATAACCTTTATTTGAAAAAGGCAATTTATGCTACAAGAAACAAAATGAAATTA
>PVJA010002989.1:79914-100051 GCA_004027025.1 Myocastor coypus | reverse complement strand
AAAAAAAATTAAAAAAAATAAAAAAAAAAAAGAAAGAAAATCCTATGGCCAAATGATTTCAATGGTGATTTCTAAAGCTGGGCGTGGTGGCGCACGCCTGTAATCCCAGCACTGTGGGAGGGTGAGGCAGGAGGATTGGTGCGAGTTCGAGACCAGCCTGGGCTACAAAAGTGAGCTCAAGGCCAGCCTGAACTGCATAACAAGACCCTATCTCAAAAAGACCAAAAAAAAAAAAAAAAGATGATTTCTAGCAAATATTAGAAGAATTAATATTTCTATTAAACTTTTTCAGAAGAGTATAGAATACTTACTCATCTATGAAAACAGAATTACCTAGATAACAAAAGCTAAAAAAGATATGAGAAGAAAGCTATAAAGCAGCTCTCATCGTGAACATAAATGAAAAATACCAAAATCCTGGGAAATTAAAATATAAAATATTAAAATGATTATACAGCACGATAAAGTGGAACATGTTCAAAAATTGAAATGATCAATACATGAAAATGACTTCATTTAATATATGATGTTAATAGAATGGAGAAGAAAATATCACCATCATGATGTTGAAAAAGCAAGAAAATAAACAGTTTTAAGGTGAAATTCCTTAAATGTTCATTTCTCTTCAAATATGTGAATTATCAGTAAACACATGAAAAATTGCTAATGCAAGCCATAAGAAAATATCACTTCATACCTACCAGTAGGACTCATCCAAAGAACCAACCTAATGTTAGTGAAGACATGGATAAGTAAAAGCTCTAGGAGAATGGTATATTCCCTGTGAAACTCAACTTGGTGATTGCTCAGAAAATTAAATAGATTTATCATCCAACAACTTCATTCCTTGACATTTGTCCCCAAATAAAAAACAACATCTTAAACAGACACCAGTGTTTAATACCACTATTTATAGAAACGTTTTTCATAATAACTTCATCAACAAGTTCACTAACAGATAAAGTGTTATCTATATTCAGTGGAATATTATGTAACCTTAAAACCCCTGAAACACTGTTACATGCTGGAACAGATGAAACTTGAAAACACTGTGCCACATGAAATTAGACACAAAAGGATACAGAGTATAAGATATGACTTAGATGAGGTACTTAGAAAAGGCAAATTCATTCAGACCAGAAGGTCGGAGGGAGAAACTGAGTAGCTGAGGGTGGCTAATGTTTAAAAAAGCATAAATTCTTTCTTGATTTTTAATGCTCAGACTAAAAAGTACAGTAGAGTTTTGGCCCTCAGACCAAATTCCACTGATACAGTATCTTTTCTTGACATACGCAATAACTGCAGTACCTCAGGTTGAAGCAAAATATGAAATGTCACAGGGTAGCAGTGGGGAGGAAGGGTGAAGTGATAAAGCGCTGGACTGCTCAGCATGGCTGGTGTAGATAGCTTGGTACAACAGAGCACCCAAGGTGCATTTGTGAGGTGCGATGCAGATAGCTTGGTACAACAGAGCACCCAAGACACATTTGTGAGGTGCGATGCTTCATTTCTGGCATCTTCCCTCTTGTTGCTCTCTTCTTTCTGGAGGTTTCAGCCTTTCCTTCTTCCCCCAAGCTTTGGAACTTAGAAACTAATGACATGAAGGCTTCAGTACAGCGTGATGTAGTGTTTAGGATTAAAGACAGTTGTGTTCAGAAGGTGAGTGCATTTGTGTTGGAGAACGAAGCAGCACCAAGTGTTGTGGTCTATGACCTATCAGTGGGTGGAAATATTATGTCCTCAGTCTTATTTTTGCTTTCCTGTTATAATGATACAGCTGACTGACATAATATAAAAAGCCAATAAAATATGCATAAGAAAATAAATGATAAAAAGATTGTGTTAAAATGTGTCCCAGCATCTCAGTAGTTTACTTGCATTCTCTTCAGTAAAGCCTGCTGTCTCTGTTTGTCAATATACTTTTAAAACTGGTACACACTGACAAAAGGTTCATGTTTTGAGTTACAGACTTCTTAAACGTCATACGCATTATATAAATATTGTGATGTTTAGCGCAAGGTAGGAAACATTTCAGCTTCTTAAAACTTTAAACATTGGACATTTGGCCAAGTGTTGACTTATGGTCCCCTTCTGTTCTCTTTGAAGTCATAAAGTCTCATCGCTGATACTTCTTCAATGTCAGATCTCTCAGCTTTGGATAGAAAAGTCCTCTGCTTTTATGAACTTATATAATTATATTGGCTCCACCAAAATAATCAGTATAAGTTTCTCCATTTCAGATTTGTAACCTTTTTCTGTGTAAGGGAGCATAGCCAAAGGCTCCAGGGGTTAAGACAGACATTAGTGGGGTGGTCATCATTCTGCCCGGCATAAAATATATACAAAAACCCCTCCAAACTGTCATGGAACTAAATATAAAGCTGGGTGTGCCAGTTGGTACATGCCAGTAGTTCTGCCTAGTTGGGAGGCTGTGGCCAAAAACTGTGATTTGGAAATATGGCAAGACTCCTACTGAGAGAGAGAGAGAGAGAGAGAGAGAGAGAGAGAGAGAGAGAGAGAGAGAGAGAGAATAAACTATACAACCAAAGTTAGAAATTTCTCAAATACGTAGAAGAAAATAGTTACATCTTCATATAAAGCGTTCTTAAATATATACAGCTGCTGTGAAGTTATTCTTTTTCTTTTTATAACTCATGAATATCTTCTAAGGAGATCCTAAGATGATGGAACATAATTACTATCTTTGGTATCCCTAGGTATGGGAAGCCATGGAAGCTAGGAAATTGGTCAAATGTGTGATAGCGGGTCTAGGCCCCAGTGCCCAAAGCAGACAAGCTACCTGATGCCTGAGATGAACATCCTGATTAATTAATATCAACTGTTAGTCACCAGGCAACCTTGTGTCACATGTTACTAACTTTGCAGAGGTATAGATGAATGTCCATGTTGTTGCTCTGGGAGGTCATCTCTCCAGCTAGGCACGTGAGCCGCCACCTAACCCAGCTCCTGTGCTCTTGTCTGCCTTCCTCATTCCTGCTGCCATTTCTTTCTGGGTACAATGGATCACACTGAGACCCATGGATCCTTACACATAGGTAGTTTTTTGTTTGTTTTCTTTTGTGTGTTTTAAGTCAGTGTCTCACTTGGTAGTGCAGGCTGTCTTTGAACTCACTATGTAGTGCAGGCTGGTCCTGAATTCACAGCAATACTCTTGCCTTAGTCTGCTGAGCACAGGTTCTTCTTCTTCTTATTGTTGTTATTGTTATTATTATTGTTTTATTATTATTATTATTATTTTGTCTTTTTGAGACAGGGTCTTGCCATGCAGTTCAGGCTGACCTTTTGTAGCCCAGGCTGGTCTCAAACTTGCACCAATCCTCCTGCCTCAGCCTCCCAAGTGCTGGGATTGCAGCATATGTCACTGCACAGGTTCTCCTCCTCCTCCTGTTCCTCCTCCTCCTATTCCTCCTCCTCCTTCCCCTCTTCCTCCTCCTCCTCTTTCTTCCTCTTCTTTTTTTGTGAAACCAGGGATTGAACTCAGGCCAATGTACTTGCCAGGGAATCACTTATTCTAATGAGCTATCTCCCCAACTCTACACAGGTTATTCTTGAATGCAACAAATAATATTGTATAATTTTTCCTAAAGGTGATTTGTAGTTTACAGTATATGTTCTATACTTCCTGTTGCGTAAGAGCGGTCATTTCTTCCCTATATGATTACTTGTTCATTTAGGTATTTTTCTCCGTTGGAACTCATAGACTCAGTGAATTATATATCTTGTTAGCAAAATTCTTGTATTGTTCAGGCTGCCCTAGATCTGGGCACTTGGAAATCCTCTGAGTTGGTTCCTCTTCTCGTTAGACACAGCCCCATTCCTCTGTGAGCCTTTCTTTACCTGGCACAAGGCAATATTAGAAGCTCATTTGCTGTGGAATTTGTGTTTCCCTAAGAAGCCTTGCTTGCTTCCTTTTACTGGAAAACGATATTTAGAAAGCAGCATAGGAGGTATTTGTACTCTTTGCTACTGGTACACAACTGCATACGTATTCCTGAATTCATACTGACATCTCTTCCTTGCTTTCAGCCCAGCAAGGGTGTTATTCTCCATTTTGCTACTTTAATCTGTGTTTCTGAGAGAAAACTGGCTTTCATTTTCCAGCTATTTAACTTTTGCACAGACATCATTTATGAATTATTAAAGCAGATGCAGGTTTACTAACTAAAGTACAATACTTGTACACGACATTTGAGGTTGCTTAACTGTTTTCATTTAGTGCTACTGTGTTACTGGTAATGCAGTATTGATTTCTTACTGCTTATATTTCATTTTGGGTCTTCCTTGCCTGACTTTAATTACTTATTTTTGGTGGTGAAACATTATGATGGCCTAAGAGTTCAAGCTACATATAGAAGAAATATTCCAAGTGTGTCATTTCCCTGTAATCTTTACTGTCCGCTACAGTCTCTCATTTTGCCATTCTAATTCTACCAACCCTCCTCGAATAAACTAGTCTCATCAATCTCATGAGTTTCTGGTTTAGCTTTCCAGAATGTTTTCTTTGTATTAGTTGATCTATGTATATTTTCCTAAATATAATTTTTTTCTCAGAGGAACATAGTATTGTTTATTTTTCAACTATAGTTTTTTATCATAAAACAAAAAGTATAATTAAATGATATTCAGAAAATTAATTGAATATTAATTAAAATTAAATTAAAGATTTCAAAACATTCCAAAATTCAAATCAAATCATGAGTCCAACTTAGAGGCCAGAATGTTGTGTATCATATGAACCTGTAATCACTTCAGAGTACTTGCATAGTATTTGAATAGGTTAATGTATACAAAGATATCAACTAAGAAAAAGTTTCTATGATACTAAAGAATTACTAAGAATAAAGCATAATATAAATACTACAATGGTAAATATATAAGCAGAACTTCAAACAGTTTGGGGATAGAATATCGCACAAGTTCTAGTATGTCGTGGACATGGACAGTGTCCATGATGCGCACTAGTGGTCAGGGGTCACTTGTGGGACTGGGCTACTGCTATTTCCTTGATATCCACCCTGTAAACTAGACACAATCATGACCCACGACTCATAGAGTGTAGGAGAAGTCCATTTGCAGAATATGCTGATGGAAATATTTTGCTGCTGTATATAAAATAGACTGTTTTTGTATACCTTTTTTTCTCCTTGTTATGGTTTATGTCTAGTTGTCCCCCCAAAGCCTCATGCAGTCACTGGGATTATGTGATTTAGTACTGATCTAGAGTTTGAGACTTGGTTCATGATCCCTGGGATTATGTGTTTTAATGCTGATGGGATTATTGGTCTGAGTATGGCTAGGACTATGGGTGTGGTCTAGGGTGGATATCCTAAGGCAGAGAGCCTGATTAGAATATAAAAAGCAACAGAGAGACAGACTGAAGTTGTTGCTCTGCTGCCGTGATAAGCTGTTGCTCTGCTGCCCTGTTTGGTTGGCTGCCTCTGTCGCCATTTTGTTGCTGTTCCATTGCCATGAACTGCTGCTCTCTGCCATGTACCTCTCTGCCTTGGATCCAGCCAAGTATCGACTGAAACCTCCAGTAACTGTGAGCTAAATAAACCTTTCTTTCCTTCATTTTGAGTGTCGGATATTTGTCCCAGCAACAAGAGAAAAGTAACTAAGACACTCCTGTCTGGTGGGTTCTTTCCATTCTCCTTCATGGAGTTGTGGTCATTTTGATTCCTCTCTAGAATATCTTTTAGTAAACTGTGTAAGGTTGGCTTTGTCATCATGAAATTCTTTAGCTGTTCTTTCTCCTGGAAGTATTTCACTTCTCCATTGAACTTGAAAGAGAGTGTTGCAAAGTATAGCAGTCTGGGCTGGAATTTGTTTTCTTACAACACTTGAAGTACTTTTCTCCATATTCTTCTTGATTTGATGGTTTATAAAGAGTAATCTGTAGTTATTCTGTTGAATTTTCCTTTAATTGTGATCTTTTTCTTTTCTTTAGAAGCTTTTAGTATAGTGTTCCTGTGCTGAATTTCTGGGATCTTGATTATTATATGTCTGGTTGTGGGTTGATATTATTTGGAGTTTTATATGCTTCAGTTGGCTGAATGTCAAATTGTTTCCCCATATGTGGGAAGTTTTCTACTATTACTTTTGCCCATATTCTTTTTATGTCATTTGTGTAGACTCCTTCCTCTTTGATGCCTATTAGTCTTACATCGTTCATCTTTGCATCATCTTGCAGATGATGAATTATTTTTTCTTGCATCCTAGTTGTTTTTAAGAGATCTTTTCTTATCTCTTCACTAACTGCAATGGTGTCTTTAGGGGCTGAAAGCCTATTTTCACTTTCATTAAAATGGTTTTGCAAGCTTGTGATAGAGGTGTAAGTCTCTGTATAGCACTCTGAATCTGCTTCATACATTCTATTACTTTCCTATATTCCTCATTCAAGGATTCCATCATTTTTAAATTCTCCTCTATTTTTTAATCAGTTCTTCTTTAGAAGCACTTAGGACTTCTTTTATGATAGCTATTATTTCTTTTTTTACTTCACAAATTATTTCTGATCTGATTTCCTCTATACCTTTCTGCAGTTGTTTCTTTACTTCAGATGCTGTTATTTCAGAGATTTCATGTGTATGAGTTCCAATTTCTTCTATACTATTGTCTCCTGTATTTGTTCTGGGTGGGCTTGGGGTCTGAGAGCCCATTTTGCTCCTTCTCTTTGTCATTTTGTATAGCCCTGCCTTTTGACCTTTGGTGTAGAGTTTTGGTAGAGTTCTTACCTTAGCACCAGATATGAATGTACCAAATTCAAACTCGTCCAGGTGGGTGTGGCTTGGGTCTGGCTGCTGAGCTCCACTTCTGCATCCCTTGGAGGTGAACCTGCTGTGCCAGTGTGGCAAGATGTTCTGCTCATGGATCAGCTGGGAGGGTCTTGTCTCTAGCCTCTCTGCAGAGAGTTCTGCAGAAGTTTTCCACACTAGGCCTGTCTGATGGATGAAGTTCCACTCACATGCCAGGCTTTGTTGCTGGGTGGGATGAGTTTCTGGCAGGTGCAGGGTGGTCTTGTTGTAGGCAGCTGAATTAGATAGAAATATTATAGGCAGACAGGGTCAGGCCCTCAAGGGTGACATGGAAGACTAGGTGATGTTGCAACTGTAGACAGACACTCCTCTGCTGTGGGACAGAGCTCAAGACAAGAGTACACAAAAGCAGCTACATATGTACCTAAGGATGGGCATTGGGGATTGATATGCTAAATAACTACCAATCACCTTGAAAGAGCCTGAAAGAGTCACAAGTCCAAACCCAATAGGCAATATTCTTGCCCACTTGCTATGTGACTCACCTTCCCATACCAATTTTAATCAATTTTACCTGAGCATTGGTGCTTATAGTCTCATCGGTTGACCACAGTCCCACCTCTGACCTGCCTTATCACCTGATTGTGCTCTATAAAACCTCTGGGAAAGGCTATCTCCTGTGGCAACCCACTTGGGTCCCCTTTCTGCCGCTTCTCTCAAAAGCTTTCTTTCTCCAGTAAGTATTCTGCTCTTGATCTCCATTTGTTCCTAAAATTCATTCCTTGGCTTTAGAGAACACGAACACATCACAGTTACCTTTGCGGTTGGGAGATCATTTTTCCCTATGTCATTCTCAGTGACATGCCGGGCCTGGTTGCTGGGCTGAATGAGTTTCTGGTGGGCCTGAGGCAGTCTCCCTCACACGCTGGACCTGGTTGCTGGGTTGAATCCATAGTATACTTTAGATAATCTTTTGTATTTCATTTTTCATGTAGGAAGATGTCTACTCCACCAAGTTCATGGACATCTTTTCTCTTACAGCAATGCAATACTCTGTTCTTTGTATTACCATGGTCTATTAAAAGCTATTCTTTTATATAGAGACATAAAAATTATGAAAAACAGTCTGATGTAAGTAGACATGTAGATGGTCTGCATTATTTTAGTTATAAAATTTTTTAATTAAAAAGCTGATGTATACATGTTTTTCTCTTCTAGGATTGTATACCTTAAGGATAGATTCTAGGAACAGGATAACTGAGTGAAAGAGGAAGTAGAGATGCAGGTTTTTGGTAGATATTCTCAGCGATCCTTCAAAAGAACTGTACCACAGAGAAAAAAAATCAACTTAATATTATTACTGAGAAGGGATTTGGGTGCAAGGGAACCTGCTCTCCAGGAGCCACTCAGCAGTAGGTTAGTGTCAGGATCCATTTCCTGGGTGTTTTATGACCAAAGCTGTGCATTTTTAAAAATGCTTAACAACTACAAGGTGAGGAGAACACTTGACCAAACAGAAGGCAGATTATTCCTAGTGCAGGTCTGTATGAACGCCAGCCAACAGATCAGCCGTACCTCTGGGAATTCCAGAGATGTGACGAACACGTGTCATCACCTCCTCACATCCACAGAGCCAAGGCTGCTGAAGGTGCATTGTTCGGGGTCATGACTTAGGGGCCTGTCCAATTTGGGGATGATTTTTTCATGGGCAAATTTCTGTTTTCTCTCAGTTCCAGGGAATAGTATTTTGATGTTGTTCCCGTGTGTGTCATAATTTGCTTGATGTATGAAAAAGTTTTCACTGTAATCCTGCACACATAGGAGTGGAGGATTCCAAGCAGGTTTTCACTTTAGGTTGCATGGGAGTGATTCCTCATCCCACACAGAGGCTTAACACAGTCACACGCAGTCGTTGTCATTCCCATAACACCCTGTCATTTCAAGGCTAGGATAAGGACAGCCCCGCCTGGGCTCACTTGCCCAGAACCACCTTTGCCATTTCTAGTTTCTTCTGGCACACAGTACACTTTAGAATTATTTCTCTCATTCTGAGAACTGAGGTCTTGAAATTCAGATTGCAATGGTATTGAAATTGGAAAACCATTTTGGAAATACGGTCATTTCACTCTTGATTCTTCCTAAAAACAAAGAGTATCTTTCCTTTTTTGTGATACCTGGTTTCATCTTTCTATAGATCACTGCCAATTTCAATGCAGCTGTTTTAGTGCTTCCTATTCTATGGATTCCTGGGTATTTTACATTTTTTGGAGGCTAAGGTGGTAGGTGATATAATTTTCTTCTCTCTCTGTACCTCTCTCTCTATCTCTGTCTCTGTCTCTCTCTGTCTGTCAGCACACTGGCACCTTCCCTCTGCAGTATGCACCAAATTCTTTAGATTTTCTTCTCTTAAACCTGCATACTACAGAGTTGTGGATTATGAAGAGAAGGAGCACATCAAATTCCCCTAGAAATCTTCAATGTCTGGTTTCGAGATATTTAGTGATTTCCTGTGTTATAAGCCTAATTTTATAACTTTTAAGAGTATCTTCAGCTCTCTTCAAATAGCAGAGGTGGGCAGGCACTGACCTGTTCCTGGTGTTTGGGAGGTGCCAGAGGCCTGGGATGTCCCCCTTCCTCCTGAGAGCCTGCCATTTCCCCAAGGCCAGCTAAAATCCCTGTGGCAGGCAAATGTGTTTTGTGTGTGTGTTGTCCAGACGTACCGGAGGAGATACTGTGCCTGTCCTCACTACTGTACCTGTGACACAAAAAAATTCACTACTAGGAATCCTTCTAGAAGCAAGGCAGACGGTACCTTCAGCTGTGCTGTGAGCTGAAAAATTTGAAAAAGGCCAGGGCAGGAATTGCTAAAAACACTGTGATACAAAGGCCGCTCCAAACGCCAATGGGAGGTGCTCCTGGATGGAGCAGCACTCTAAGCACTCGGGAGAAGACAGGACATTTGCGGCCTGCCACATCCCTGCCTAGCAATGAACATACACAGACCGCAGCCGACAAGGAAAACAGGAAGGAGGAGCCCCTCCAGGGAGCCACCGTTCCTGGATGGGATGACGGTCATGATGTAATGTATAACTCTTTCCTTGGAGACCATTCTGTGTTGTAGTATAATATACATGTGCAGTCTCACAAAACCAAGTGGAGAGCTTACTGAGAAGGTGCTAAGAAATTCCTCGCGTCTACTTAGGATTTTTCCTTGTAGAAAAAGTAAGATGCAATGGTCCCTTACAAGGTGGTGTGAACAAATGTAAGTCTAACGGCAAAGCTGCCGCATGGTGTAGAATGAGGAAATTCTAGGAGCCTAAGATGAGTAGTGGCCAGGCTGTCGTAGCAGTGGACAGGGGAGGAAACGCTAGGTAGAGAACTGGGGCTGGGGTTCAGACCCAGAACATTGGTGACATTTGTGCATGATTTAGAGTGCGTTTAGACCACAGTGAGCATTTCAAATGAGAGTAAACATGAATTTTATTAAACTAAAATGACTACATTATCTGGGGTTACAAAAGAGAACCAGAAGGACAATGAAAATGAAATCTACAAGAGTGATCAATGTCAGGAATGGGCAAGGAGCTCCGTCTATGTGGAGCTCAGGAGATGAGCCCTGGCATGGAGCTGCCAGGAGAGCCAGCTGTGCAGCTGAGTGGGGAGGCACTGCAGGAGCCAGGTCCCGCTGTGAGTCCAGAGCCGGGCAGGGAGCAGCTGGGGCCGCTGGCAGGAGGTCTGCAGGTGGCACCTGAGTGCGGGCTGGAGCTGGCCCTGTGAGTGCAAGAGGACAAAGGATCAGGAGCCCTGCATGGGCCTCCCCTGGAACGCATCCTGCCCGTGCCTGCTCACTGTATCGATGGTCCTCTGTGGCCTGGCACCTGCCAGCGTGCCTGTGCTCCTAGGCCCATGCCCTCCCCATCCTCCATTGCTTACCCTGGCACTCTGCCTCAGTGGGTGCCGGAGGGTCTGGCAGGCCTGCCAGGTCAGCTGGGGTGCCCACCATGGAAGACAGCTCTGGCAGGGAGTCATCGACAGAGGAGCAGGACCTGGGAGGGGTAGGGAGGAAGCAGCATGTGAAGCCTGGCCTTTCCTCACCCGCTACCTACCCAGCTCCCCGGAAGAAGGGACGCACGGGCCTGTAGCCAGCTGTGAGCAAGTGTCTAGCCGGATGCCCTAGGATCCCTAATGCACTACCATGGTCCCAGTGTGCCCAGAGGTTAGCACAAGTCTCCATGGGAGGGAGTCCTTGGTTTCGGGTGTGACACCTCTGCCCTTTTTCGGGACATGGACAATGTGGCTCCTAATCCCACTGTCCCCACAGGCAGGCCAACTCCATGAAGACAGACATCGAGCACCTGCTGTGTCCCTGCCCCGAAGGGCGCAGGGCTATTACTCCATGAATGTCTAAGGAGTGAGGACAGAGCCAGAGTGTCTGACTAGGAGGGACAGCTCAGAACGCAGCTCCTGGAG
Source organism: Myocastor coypus (assembly GCA_004027025.1). Taxonomy (NCBI): domain Eukaryota; kingdom Metazoa; phylum Chordata; class Mammalia; order Rodentia; family Myocastoridae; genus Myocastor; species Myocastor coypus. Next base: position 88,805 of record PVJA010002989.1, on the reverse strand, counting down.
CCCCGCGTTTCCCAGGGTTTGGGTGTCTTTCGGCTCCTCTTGCACTTTGTGTCTCCACATCTAGAGCGTTAGGGCGGCATGACAACCATCACAGTGGGAGCAATTCCTGCTCGGCTCTGCTCTGCTCTGCAGGGGGAAAGGGTGAGCCCACACGGAACTGCAACCAGAAGGGCACGGCTTAGCTACACCTGCTCAGCTTCTTCCCTGCCTGGCGAACTGCCTCTGCCTCCTGTGCCTTCATGTCCATTGGGGGATCGACGGTACCCATGTGCTCAGGAGTGACGTGAGTGTAGGCCTAGGCCCAGGGATCCCCGAAGGATCCCTGCTGGAGGCGCTGCCTGACGCCCATAGAGACTGTCCAGTGTCCTCTCCAGGGGTCCGGACAGCTTCCTCTTCCTGCAGGACACACTGAAGCGAAGTCCAAGGACACATGTGTGATGGAACATGAACCCTAGGAAGTTCATATGTCTACACAGTGAACTGTGTCACAGTGTCTACAGCAGTTCTTCCTCAGGGCCAAGGCCAGGGTGAGCATTTGCCACCAGGATGCCTTTTCCCCCGCACTGTGCCTATGATCCTGATCCACCTAAAACTCCACTGTAAAGAGTTCTAAAGCCAGGATGGGAGAGGAGCTTGCCCATTGCCAAGATGCAGATCCATACGCGGCCGAGACCCGCTGGGCTGCTGACAGAGGAACTCACCTTTCCATCATCACGGTGTCGGGAGCGGATGAGTGGGCTCTCGAGTCCAGAAAGAACGCGCCAGGGTCAGGGCAGCTATCGAGGCAATCCGGCTCCAGGGTCTCCCGCACTTTGGGAGGCCCACCCGCTTGCAACTGGCTCACTGTGCAGATATTGGCCAGGCTCTGAGTGTCCTCATTTTGAGTCTGCAATGAAATAGTTGGGAAAGGTCGAGCTGCTGTGTCCCATCTGTCCCTTCTCAGAAGGCTTTGACGCTGCCCCAGAGCCTACACTGCAGATGGTCCAAAGTAGCCCCTACCGTAGCAGGGGTCAGACTGTCTCTGGCAATAGATAGATTGTCATAATCAGTGCCAATGTTCAGAAGACACACCTATACACGCTAGCATTTTCAGACCAGTGCATTCTCTGTACAGAGGTTACAAGTCACTATGGGCAGGAATGCCAAAATCCCAGGCCTCCTAAGAGTACAACATCCGACTCTACAGATGAGCAATCAGATGCTCAATCTGGGTGGACAGGGCTCTGGATGGGTTCTCACAGACTGGTTCTCAGGTTTCTGATGAAATATTCCCTGGAAACAATGGGGTCCAGCCTCTGAACCCTAGAATGGCTCAAAGGCTCATTTCACTGCCACCCTGACACAGCCTCATTAACTAAAGAGAGGTCCCATCCTGTATCCTGCACGGCCTGCCTAAGTTCAATGAGACAGCAAGCGTGAGAGAACAGAACAGCGCACCAAGAGGCTGAGGCTTTGGTTGCGACGTCCCGTGCCCACGGGTATTGTGTGTAGAGCTAGAGACAGTGTGGAAGGACATGGCAGTCAGTATCCTTCAGGCCCCGGGCTCAGCAGTCAAGCCAGCAAGCAGAAGTCCTTCCGTAAAGGGGGTAAAGTGACTCAGTGGCCATGTCCCCATTCAGATGCTCCAACCTTGCACACTGACCTTGACCCTAGCAAGGCACAAGCTGAGCAGAGAGCATGTGGTGTTTTGGGTCCTGGAGCCCAGATGCCTTAGGCAGCAGACTGGTGGCCAGTGTTTTCCAAGCCTAACCTGAAGTACTCAAGGTGTTAGGTTATCTGGACCCCAAAGTCTCTTTCTTTTCTTAGGCCATCTGTAGACACAGACCCATATGCACACACACAGAACGACACATACACCCTGAGCTTGAGCTAGCAACTATAGTTACTGTGAGTACCACGATCTGATGCAGGAACAGGGCAGATAGGCCACAATACCCAGCCCCACACCCCTGCCTTTGTTCACCTCCCTTGGGACAGTGCCCTGTAGCCTGCACAAATCACTCAGCTGTGTGGTTATGCACCCCTGTTCCCCCCCAAGTCACAGTTGGCCCCACCACAAGCTGCTGCCTCAGAAGGACAACAGATGACTGCACCTGTGGGTGAACACTGAGCACTGGCTTTCTTCTGCCAGCCCTGTGATGGCCTCGAACTGGACAGGACTCCAGGTTCCATACCTGGCCATTCCAGGTCCTTTCCCACATTGACCTCAAGGAAGAACCTGCCCCCAGCTGCCCCCAGCTCCAACCCCGAGCCCACTGAGGAGCAAGTGTTGGAATTGTGCACGAAACTCACAGTGCCGGCCACATCTACATACACCTGGACTGGACTCGGTGGCTCTGTGAAGGTGACGGTCAGGAAGAGGGACACCCGTCCTGGGCTCTCCAGTGTCTCCAGGCCTATGGGGCCTGGGTCTGGTGATCCCTGTCCTGCTCTGCCCCTGACAGCTGGGCGCTTCCTGGCAGCTGTCCCAAAGCACCTGGGCCGAGTGAACCATCCTCTCACCCGTTCCCACATGGCCTTGCCACGTGCGGTCCTGAGGCTGAGGCCTCGACACCTGGGAAAACAGCCAGGCATGGTGGCTGTAAAGCAACCGCCTCTGATGGCAGTTGCTGCCAGACTGGGGTGCGTTGTGAGCTCGGGGTTCTAAGTCCTGTTAGGACCCGTTGCCAAGGAAGTGAGGTCACGAGTGGGGGTCCATAGCTGAGCCTCCCTTTCTGCTAAGAAGACTGTGTCTCCCCCTTTTCCTTTCATACTGAAACAAATGCGTAGTGCTCCTTAGAAAGAGCAAGTGAAGAACTAGGCAATCTGAGTGTGAGTTTTTATTTGGGTGAACTTTTGAGAGTGAAGACAGCAGATAGCTGTGGCTGGCTGAGCGAGAAGTGCACCTTTCCATATTATGGTTTGTGTTTTGTCCAGATACACTTCTCAGTGTCATGAGCTGGGATCCATCCAATTTGCCTCGTATTTTATTTCTTTGGTCAATTTCGGTTTTTTCTTCCAGTGGAGAGTATTGTCATATTTTCCAAATAATCCATGATAATTTTGTGTCAGGGATGGAAATGTTTCAAATTATAAAACCTGCTTGTATAGTAATGGAGGATTCAAGGTAGGTTGTACGTTTCCCTTGCATGGCAGTGATTTCCTCATTCACACCTAAGTCCTCCGCTTTGTCCTGCACTGGATTATTCAGTGCCCTCACATCCTGGAGATGAGACAGCAGGCAGTGCGTGTCACGTGAGGTGCCTGCAGGGCGGCAGGCTTCACCCCTCTCTGCTGAGGAAGGGACTCACGCTCACAGCGCTGAGGGTCTTTCCTTTGGCCATTGCATCACATCTACCATCTCTCCTTAACCATGTCTTTTGTGTCCTCTGGGGATAGTTTCTCTGTTCTACAGTTTCAGTGCATTGTTCTTTGAATGGTCTTCTTTAAGCCGTGTATCTGTGCCCAGCTCCATGCACTCTGCTTCCTGTTTATGGCAAAGCCAGGACTGGCCCAGGGTGGATGGATGATGCCCAGTTTGCTCATGTGCTTGTTGTCTGCTGATGCCGATTTGCTGTTTGACACTTCAGCGCAAAGCTGCCATGAGCATTCTTCCTCATGTCTGTGCAGATCCAAAGATTTCTCTATTACATACTCTGCCACTGTAAACAATCATGGTTGTGCAGATGATGGCGTAGCGCATCCTTTTAATTCTTTTGGGAAGATAGCAAGTGTAGGGAGCTAAAAGATCCCCTTATAACAAAGCACAAATCTAGCCTAACCAGTAACTTCTCATTCCCGCCTACGGCAATATGAGCCTCTGCTTTCCGTTTCCCATGAACCTCTGCTTTCCGTGACCTGCACATTCCTACGACCTCCCCCGGTTGCTAGACGCAGTTTCCGGTTCCCTTACCATCCTTACTTAAACCCCATTCACTTCCTCAATAAAGGAGACTTGGTAAGACCTCCTGTCTTGTCTCCATTTCTCGCATGTCCTGCGCTGTCCTTGTTTTCATCCCTACTCCTTCCCCAGGTGAGAACCCATGTTATGACCTGCTGGTCGGGTCAAGCAAGAGGGGGAACAACTGGATAAAATGGAACCTTTAGTCCCAGGTTTTGGAGCAATCTCCATCCATATGCATAGCTGGTTCTGAAAGAGGAAAAAAACCTCAATTTGTAATGCCAGTCATCTTTCCTTTTTGTAAATACAGGAGTGTTTCCATATGAAAACATAGAGGTTCCATAAATGAAACAATCTAATAACTAGTCCCACACATATCTATTGTTAGTGTTTGGAAACTCATGTATATAATAAAATCTAAGATGTTTATGTGTGTAAAATGTGACATCCGCTACTCTTTAGAGTATAAACTCTTGGAACAGAGAAAAAAAAAATCTTATTTTCAGAATTTCCCACTTCTAGGTAACTAATGTGCTACTTGATTGGTTTTTCACGGTGTCGCAGCCGAGAAACAGGCAGAAGGAAAAAGAGAAAAGGGCTTTATTCTCTTGGAGGACATGGAGAAAATTCAGGGAAGATAAGAAATTCTCTGAATTGGAACAAAGGGAGGCTGAGGCTTTTATGACCTTTTACCAGGGGTGGGATTTGAGGAGGATGTTTAGATTTACCTGAGGAGCTGATTGGGGCCTTCCCCGAGGTGGCGGGACAAGTGGAAGGAAATTGTACCCTGGGCTGAGTTGGAGAAGAAGGGGGAAGTGGTCTTTGGGAAGATAAGCTGTTGTTTTAAGGGCTTCAGCCATATTAGATGACCACCATAATGATTCAGCAATTCATACTAGGGCCAGAACCTATCCCTACTTTTTCCTTCTCTCAGTAAAACTATAAACCATGTCCTCTTTCTCTTTGTAAAAGGTCACCCCGCTCACTGAAATAATGGACAAAAGATAGAACTGCTCATTTCTTCAGCAATTCCATGCAAAAAGGCTCCAAAGACTTTGTTTCTCGTTTCATAAAACTTACTCTCACATCTCAATATGTATTATTGACCTGTTTCGAAAGCTAAAGAATCTGCATGACTTTTCTATTTGTATTACTTTATGGAGAGATATTTTTGAAAGGGCTTTTTTATTTATGAGTAATGTTTAGAGTTGAGGTTTCTATAACTTGACCCTCAAAAAATTATAATATTCACCAAGAATCATAAACATCATGTGAATGACTTAAAGAACACAAATCTAAAACCAGCAAGCAGGGGCCCAGCAGGATGGCTCAGTGGTCTAAAGTGCCTCCTTAGGAAAACTTAGGCGGCTGCAGGTACCGTGGTTCGATCCCCGGCACCACATACTGTGCCAGCCCTGCCCTCAGGGCAGGCTGAGCCGGCCATAAAAATAAATAAATAAACAAACAAAAGTTCTGAAACAAGAAAAAAATAAAATAAAAATAAAAATAAAATTATAAAACCAGCAAGCATTGTGTATATAATTTTCTTAACATCCCAAGCGTATTATTTTCTGAATGTAAATTGATAGGTGGGGCCACTTTTTTGTTGGTGGCACTGTGGATTGAATCCAAGGCCTTTGTACTGAGCTAAACCTCAACCCATTGATTGATTAAATGACTGGTTGCCTGATTATTCTGAGACAGGGTTGTAGAGATAAGAAACTAGCATCTTAAGAGGCAGAGAATAATAAACAAAGCCCAGAGACAGTTTGGAGTCCCTTACTTGGGGATTCCAGAAAGCTGGGATTCAAGGAGGCAGATAACAGCTTATCCTGATGGCTCCTTGGTAGTTGACTCCTCCCTTGTTTGTAATATTAATCGTTGCCTTTTGTTTGGAATCTTTTCAATTAGCATTTGTGTTAACCTAATGTTAGGTAAATGGTAAAATAGTGATCTCTAGTCTGTATTCACCAAAGTAATTATGCACGTTCCTTAGCCTGTCTTTGAGTGCTTAATAAAAGTAAGATGCTTTTGTGGGTTGGGGCTCACTTCGAGAGAGACAAGTCTCAGTAAGACCTCTGAAGCTACCTACATTCATCGGGTCTTCTCATTGTTTCTTTCAACACCAACTCGTAACATACAACGCAAGGTCTCATTAATTTGCTGAGGCTCTGTTCATATTTCGCATCCTCTTACATTAGCCAATCTGAGTTCTGGGACTATAGGCCTTCAAAAGGAATTAATACATGTTCCTATAATTTTTCATTTTCAGAAGTCAAAATTATTTGAACCAAAGTTCAAATGAAAGATAAGAGATACATTGCCTCATTTACATCACTTACTGGGATTTGCAAAGTAGCTGCCAGTTCTTTAAAGGTGTTCTGCCTTTCTGGTCCATTTTTGAAGGGTTCCCCCTGGAGTATTCCTTTTCACTTCAGTTAAAAACTTCTCACAGGGCTGGCCAAATAGCTCAGCAGATTAAAGCACCTGAAAGCAGGTACAGAGGCTAGGGGCTCAAATCCCAGGCCTGCCATGTTGGCCCTGCCACCAGGGTGTGCTGAGCCAACAATTGAGACTGGGCATGGTGGTCCATGCCTATAATCGCAGGTCTTGGGAGGCTGTAAATAGTCAGATCACTTCGCTTCTGGTCTAGCAGTGAGACCCTGAAAACCCTGCAGGCCCTTCCCTAAAATTAAAAAAAAAAAAAAAAAAAAAAACCTCACAAAGATCAAAGAACCTCATTATTTGGTCATAAATTACTAAGGTTTGTCATTGTGGTGGTCCAATGACAGTGGTGTAGCCCACAGCGGAGCATTAATTTGTCATTCTTCTGGAAATCCATACTCCACATTTCAAAGACACTGTATATGTACATTAGATATGTAAACTGCTGACATACATGACAATTTCAAGTTACTGAACAATTATTTCAAGCATGAGACAGGAACTTTAGTAAACTAGGAATTAACACATCTGAAATAGCACATGCTCATCAGAAAGAGAAAGGATAAAACCATCTCTCATCTATAATGATCACAGTGTAGGAAACGACATTTTTTGTTTTGTTTTTTTTAAAGGCAAAAAACTCAGAAAGCGCCAGGTGTGGTGATGCACGCCTGTGATCCCAGCATTTGGGAGGGTGAAGCAGGAGGATTGGTGCAAGTTCAAGACCAGCCTGGGCTATCAAAGTGAGCCCAAGGCCAGCCTGAACTTCATAATGGGACTCTGTCTCAAAAAGACAAAAAAAAAAAAAAAAAAAACAGAAAGCATTAGAAATAGTGTGCTAAAGCAATGTTAGACAATGAAGTAAAGGTATATGAAATAAAGGTTTTTTTTCAAAATAAACTAAAATGAGGAAATCACAAAGCTGTGGAATACTGTCATACATCTACTGTTTTATTAGGTGCAGAAAACTTTAGAAAGCCCATGAATACCAAATAGTTTGTATGTACAAAGAAGCGGCTAAGCAGACGAGCTCTGTTTCTTGGCTCTAAGCCAGAGCCCAAGAGTTAGGGCCTCCATTAACTTTCCAAACCTGTGTCACTCTATAGAAGGTTTTGTTTGGGACAAAAACTATTGACAGTAGCACAAAACACATTGTTCGAGGTTCACATTTTGTTTAGCTGGCCACTGAGTTCCCATATAACTTTCATTTGTAATTTAAGAAGTTACATTACAGGCCACGCACACATGTATTGAAAAAGTATTCAAATCATGCTTGAACTATTTGGATGTCTTTTAATTTTTCTTTCAGGAATATTCAAACGTCACTCTCAGTTCTCCCATAGTTCATCACAAAACAACAGGGACCCTTTCTGTACATAGAATATGAGAATATAGTTATACTATTTTGATTTGCAGCCTGTAAAAACACATAGAAAGATGTATGCATATCTTTCCTGGTACACATAATTTTGCTGCTTTTAATTTCTGAGTTCCAGTGGTTAGTTAAGTATCATAACTAGGAAGAAAGCAAGGAAAAGTTGTAGTTCTCTTCTGTGTCTCCAAAACAGAATTTTTCATGTGGCTTTGGATAGTAAACTCTTGTTATTATATATTACTGCCACTGTAAACATAAATAAAGGCATTTCTCTGTACTATAAAATGCAGCTCCAAGCTGCTGTAGGAGTGGCTGCAGCAGGAGTAGGGCTGGGGCTCTGGTGGCTGGTTCTTCAGGGTGAGGTGTAGGGGAATCTGTTCTGACAGAGAGAGAGAGAGAGAGAGGGAGGGGGAGAGAGGGAGGGAGGGGCGGGGAGAGCGGGGAGGGAGGGAGGAGCGGGAAGAACGGGCAGAGAGAAGAGGCTGGGTGGGTTGTGGATATGGGAGCAAGCATGTCCTTAAAGCAAATGAAGTCTTTGAAGGGATTTTTTTTTTTTTTTTTACCATTTGTCAATGCAGTAGCAAGAGTGTTAATGGTTAAAAGTTGGCTGTTATTGTGGAGTTTATACTGTGGCCAAGTAAAAGACTCACTGTTTGGGTTTTATGACCTCCTGGAGGCCAAGGGACCTGAGACATCCCAGTAAGGTCTGTTTGGGGGGTTGGGAATGAATATTTCTCATTGTGATTAAATTAGGGTGAGCCAAAGCCACTCTTGTTAGAGGAAGTCATCACTTTCTCACTTGAGCAGGTATGAGAGCTAGAGGGCCAACTCCCATGGTTAATGGTTGTCACCAAGAAAGCCAGGGGACATGGGAGCCAAGTGCAGTGTGGATGGGTGGGTCTCCATGTGAGCTTACAATTTTCCAGGGGAGGGGAACAAAAGCATGCAAGCCCCCTGCGAGCAGATGAGGGCACAGATAGGTGAGCTGAGATTGGCTGGTGCTGGATACAGGCTTACAGTGGTAGGCAGCAGAAGCAGAAGCGAAAAGCGGCTTGGTGGGGAGCTCAAAACCAGATCAAAGGGGCTGGGCGTGGTAGCACACATCTGTAATCCCAGCACTTGGGAGGCTGAGGCAGGAGGATCAGTGCAAGTTCAAGACCAGCCTGGGCTACAAAAGTGAGCTCAAGGCCA